>WAAF01017487.1:178377-281309 GCA_013400475.1 Tricholaema leucomelas | reverse complement strand
AATTCCCTAAATGCTTCTGTTTGAGGACCTTTCAAGTTACAAAAAAAAAAAAAAAACCAAACCAACAAAAAACCACAAACCACAGGATTTTAGTGAAAAGTTCACCATAGTCTAGATTGTTGACCTAAATTGTGGATTGCCCAAGCAAAATCTTTTATCAGTTAGTCTACATTTGCCACTACAAGCAGTCCTTTAGACCTCTGCTTCAGCTCTCTTGTGATGAATTAAGAGTGATGAAGGTTGTGTGCAAAAATAGATTTGCTTGCTGGAGCTGGGATGTAAAGGCACTGGCATTCCCATTCCCTATTTTTCTCCTTTCTTCCCCAATAGAAAAGTATCACTTTTTACTCTGAAAGTACCACAGAGCCCAGCTGTGGGCAGCTACAGCTATGCAATAGAGAATTTTAGTCCACACCAAACTTTAAATCTCTGGTTTATGCAGTACTTTGTCAAATGGGAGCCTGAACATTCACTGTAGGTAGCTTTACTGGGAAGGTGGAGGGAAGCACAAGGTACAGCTCTTTAGTCCATTTTTCTCAGTGTTGTTTATGCTGATGTGCATATTTGAGGAGGTTTCACTTGGAAGCCCAGGCCAAGCATTTCCCTTCATTTGGTACAGGATTTCCCAAAATCCTGAAGGGTGCTTCTCTTACTTCAAGAAAATAATAGCCCTGGCTCTATACAGCTGAAGCCCTGCATGCTTCTTCTCCATTCCTGTTCCATCTGGCATACTCCTGAGGCATGTCAGCAGTGGGTAGCACTTTGTTTTGTCAAAAACACCACCTCAGGTTGCCATTAAAAAAAAAAAATCAACCCCTACAAACTTCCATTCAATGTCCCTATTTTAAGAGGTTGTTTCCAGGGGTAATGTTGGTATTCATTACACCTGTATGCCTTGTGTATGACACAGACTTCTCCTGCTATCATTTCAGTGAAATATTATCATGTTTAAATCCAGTTATCACTAACTCAAAAGTCAGCCAGCAGTAGATGGCTTGTCTGTATTTTCAGAGGCTAGAGTGGAAGTATCACAGGTGCAACTCTGTTTCTGCTTCTGATAGTTAAGTGTTGACTTTAGCTCAGGTGCAGGGCCCCTTGGCATCACCAAAACATTACAGGGATCTCTGGAGCCCTGGTTGGAGATGCCATGAAGCAAACTTCCAACAGACTAAAGAATCTCTGCTCTTGGTAAAATGGGCTCTAACCACCAAAGCACATCAGCACATACGCAGTGCTCCAATGCCATCTGCCTGGTTCAGCAGCATACATAAACTTGGATTTTGTGATAAAACACTTCAATGTAGGCATGCAAAGAAACAGTAACAAACCCATAAACCTTGGCTTTGGCCTTTTCAGCATTGATGTTACTTCAGCTGAATGATCTTTCTGGTTGTGGAAGAAACACAACTCTTGACAAAATCTTGTGCCATGTATGAACAACATAAAATATTTATGAAATGTAAGGTTCTTCTTTTTCCTAATATATTTTAGGACATAGTCTCCCACAAATATCTTCCAGAAACATAGAGGACAATCCTGCTGCAGCTTAATAAGGTATTCCTTTGCTCTGTGCTTTGCGCATGTCAACACGCTTTCCCAGATGCCACTGTCAGGAGACGGCAAAACAAAAGTGTAAACAGTCTGAAGTTTAATGACCTAAAACTACGGCATGAAGTAGAAGTCTTCCCTTTCTCCCCAAACAAGCATTTCAGTTGGCCTCTAAGCAAGTATTTAAACTTCCCTGAAGGCAATACTGCCAAAGTTAAGTGCCTTTCATTCTATCTTCACACCAGTAGCTATTATATATGTAAGTATCCCGGAACTTATTAACTGGCAGGCTCCTTTTAAGTGAAGAGGCTACTTTGTATACTTCAGTGTGAGGTAAATGAATATTGCTGAAAGAAAGGGAAAGACAGAGCTAGGGAAAATATCCAGCCACTGAAAGCAGAGGAAACCCATCCGAGAGTACCTGTGCCTATTCTGTCTTTGGTATCAAAGTGTCCTTGCTTTCAGCAGGCAGAGAAACCTGATTCTGAGTTGAGCCAACCACATCTGTTTCATGACATCTCTCTTTCCTTTCCCCTAGTCACCCAATCTAGAAAGTCCGGGTGAGCTCCAGCTAAGCAGGGACTGCCCCCAGGACATGGACTCTTCTCTGACTGCAGTTTTCCCCTTTTGAAATAGGTTCAGGATTTTCTTCCCCAAACATACCCAACAAAAAGACATTTTTGAAAGCTCTGCAGTCTTTAGAACTGATTAAAAAAAAATATCTAAACCACACACCCCAGACAAAAATGCATATACATACCATCCTTCTATACACTGGTTTGGATTCATTCTAAGTGAACTGAAGAAAGTCTTCTTCTGGACACTGGGCTGTGCCTACGCTGGTATTATAAGGCTGGTGGAAGGTGTCCCTGCCCATGGCAGAGGACTGGTTGGAACCAGATGGTCTTTAAGGTCTCTTCTGACCCAAATCATTCTGTAATTCTACACTGTTTCACACATCTATTTGTCCTGGGTAAAGAGAGAGTTGGTAGCACAGAGATATATATTCCAGCTTCCAGACTTGTTCTGCTAATGCAATGTTAATAGAACATGTCCTGGAGAAAGCTCTTTCTTTGGGGAATATGAACACCCTTTTGCTAAAATATGCTGAAGATCTGAACAAAGAATTATTCCATGTGTAAGCAAAATCTGTTGCTGATTTAAGAATACTTCTGAAAAATCTGAACATGGATCAATCTTAGAAAAGAATGTCCAAGAATACCCTTCTTGGGGTGAAAAGGGGATACGCTAATACTTACTTATTCAGCATCATTCTTTATTGATGCTATTTGGTTTCAACAGCTGACTCAAAGCTGTGTGTTTAGCAGCCCTTAAGCAAGGAAGTGGCAGTGCCATGCTATTTTAAGAAATTGCAAAGGATGCCCAGAAACACAAAGCTTGTTTCTTAATCTGTGAAGGCATAGTTGGGAGCAGGCCGAACTAGATGCAGAGAAATATGAAACAACCATATAAAGGCAAAGAGGGTCTGTTGTAATCACTGGCTGAGGTAAATCTGTATTTGTAAGAAACACATAAACTCAGCAAATGGAAGTTGGCAGCTATGTGTGTACAACTAGTTTTTCCAAGGAAGGCCAAAGGAAAACTCGAGTGTGTTTATTCTGGCATCAAGATACCTTATCTCAGCTGAAAGCTCAGCTATGTTTTTTCTAAGTCTAGAACTATCCTCATTCTATTCAGTATACTACTGTTGTTTACAAACATATATATATATAGTTAAAACAAATAACAGTTTGTTTTCGAGAGTAGTTAACTCTGGTGATGTTACCTGAGTGCTCAGCAAGCACCTTCTGCAGTTCTCCATTGTCTGGTGTCCTTCATTAACTCTGCCTTGCTCCTACTCTTTCCTGTGTGGAAGCTGAAGCCTAGGGAGAACGCATGCTTTACTGTAGGGTCAACAATTCCCAATCTCGTTGCAGCCTCACTTGAGAAAATTGACCACATACCATAATTCTCAGGTAAAGGCTATTGGCTTTCAAAAGAGTGATAATGAAGCAGACCAATGTTTACAAAAGTAATGTCACACATAAGCTATGCATCTCAGGGAATGAGTTGGCTGCACTAAACCCAAAAGCAAGATAATCACATTTACCTTATTAGAGAGAGATCTGTGTCTTCCCTCATTTACAGAGGCTTTAGCTGGAGAAATTACCTGGAAGCTGCAATGAGGGAGACTTTAAGATGAGAACATCACTGCAGTTCAGTGCCCTCAGGCTCGGGTGGGCTGCTACCACATCTCCCAGATAGCTGGGAGGGCTAGGGGAGCCACCAAGCCCTAACCAGAGCCATACTCCAAGTCCAACATATCCCATCTGTTCCCCATGCCTCAGAGGGTTGTGCCAGCTGCTGCCTAATCTAGGTCACACAAACTCCCCTGGTACAGAGCCAGATGCTGAGTCCAGATCTCCAGAGACTGGTGCCTTCATCATAACGCCTCCTTAATTTCCTATTGAATTACTTGCACTTATTCTCCAAGGTGCATGTAAGCCTGCAAACAGAAAAAGAAGAGCAGGAAAAATTTTAAAAGAAACTGAAAGTCTGTGATTACTTAATGGGAAAATCTTACCAAAAAACAAGGCAGAAAGTTAGATAAGCAGAAATGATAAAAGCTGCAGAATTTTGTTAAGACTTATTACTTGTTCTTTTCATTCAGAGTTGTACTCCTGCCATAGAATGCTGCAGCCAGTCTGAAAAGACCAGTTACAAAGCACTAAATTATAATTTGGTTCTTACATAAAGAAAGCCAGGGAAATTATTTCTTTCTGCAAATAAGCAATTTCACACTTGAATGAGAGAGGGTTCACCTTGAACAAAGTTCACTATCATTATAACTGAACAGTTCTCTGGAAGATATTTTTGCATTTCAAGTGAAGTACTGCGAGATGGCAAAGATTAATACCTTTGAATCTTTAGATATTTGCTTATAAAATAGATGTTAAAACATTTTTTTCTTCCAGGACACCTGCATAACTGATAGATCATGTAATGTGAATGCACATTGTCATGCTAAGTTCCTATAAACATCTTTTTTTTGCTCATAGCATGAAAATAATTAAATTCAGAACTAGATTTGTACCTTTACTCTACAATTATTTAGAGACATTAGTAACCAGTTATCAGTCCCCAAATAACAGTCAATTTAATGGCCTACTAGGCAGGTTTTAAGTAAGTAGATGCTTTACCAACTTTGCTTGACACAGCCACATACAGGGTGTGGTTGCTGGAAAGGGTTTTGGCATCTCAGTGGTCCACAACAGACTCCTTTCCCAGAGAAGGCAGACACAAAATGTATCAGAGCCTGAGTCTAAAATGCAGTATGTATCACTTTTGAATTGAATCCCTATGTTAACTGACTTCTGCTCACAGCATGTACTCTGCCTGGGAGATTTATTTTCCTTACCTTCTTATTTGATGTTTATAATGCTAATCCTGAGACAAGCTTGAGAAAGCAGAACACCATTTAGATACCCACCTGGGTTTGGCAGAACACTTGTGGAGGTTGCAAAAGGGCTTAGGAAAAGATAATTTACCATCAGGTACATAGCTTTTAGATAGTATTTATTATCAGGTCTGCTATGATGACCAGCATTAGAGAAACAGGACAGACCTCACCAATGAAATCCTTGTGCAGTTGTTGCTAGTATTTTTTGCTATATCCAAGACCTTACAATTTACATGAAATGCTGCCTCTTGTCATAAGCTGCTCAAGACACTGTTTTTCAGTGGTAAATTCACAAATGAGGGATGAACAGGCCCCTGCGATGTGCTACGGCTGATGTGGCAGATTAGCCATTTCCATTTGGTGGGTGGCTTTTGTTTGGTTTTGCTTTTTTGTTTCTTTGTTCTTTGGGGTTTTTTCCCCCTCCTGGCATCTGATATTGTATTCCGAATCCTGTGAGCACTCATGGTCTTACTAAACTGGCTACAGTACAGGACTTGAGAATGCATGGGGAAGATGATATTTTACATTGCCTGCCATTTTTCTCCTCATTTATCTATGCTTGTTCAGGCAGAATACTAAGTCTATAACTCTGGTGAGTGGGCTCAGCCAAATACACTTTTCATAGAATCACAGAAACATTCTGGTTGGAAAAGACCCTCAGGATCACCCAGTCCAGCCAATAACCCTACTCTACAAGGTTCACCCTAAACCGTACCCTCAAGCATCACATCCAAATGACTTTTAAACACGTCCAGGGCTGGTGACTCAACCACCTCCCTGGGCAGCCTATTCCAATGCCTGACCACTCTTGCTGTGAAAACATTTTTCCTAATCATAGAATCATAGAATCATAGAATGGTTTAGGTTGGAAGGAACCTCAAGGATCATCCAGCTCCAACCCCCTGCCATAGGCAGGGACACCTCCCACTAGAGCAGCTTGCTAAAGGCCTCATCCAGCCTGACCTTAAACACCTCCAGGGAGGAAGCATCCACAACCTCCCTGGGCAACCCGTTCCAGTACCTTACCACCCTCACTGTAAAGAACTTCCTCCTAACATCCAGTCTAAATCTCCCCTCTTCCAGCTTAAACCCATTCCCCCTTGTCCTAACATTACTAGACCGTGTAAATAGTCCCTCCCCAGCTTTCCTGTAGGCTCCCTTCAGATACTGGAAAGCCACTCTAAGGTCTCCTTGAAGCCTTCTCCTCTCCAGGCTGAAGAGCCCCAACTCTCTCAGCCTGTCCTCATAGCAGAGGTGCTGCAGCCCTCTGATCATCTTCGTGGCTCTCCTTTGGACCCGCTCCAGCAGTTCCATGTCCAGTCTAAACCTACCCAGTAGTAGCTTGAGGCCATTCCCTCTTGTTCTGTCACTATTTACTTGTAAGAAGAGACCATCCGCAGCCTCTCCACAATGTCCTTTCAGGTATCTGTAGACAGCCATGAGGTCTCTCCTCGGCCTCCTCCTCTTCAAGATAACCAGCCCCAGCTCCTTCAGTCGCTCTCCATAAGATTTATTCTCCAGGCCCTTCACCAGCTCCCTTGCCCTCCTCTGCACCCACTGGGAGCCTCGGAAGTAGCTGCTGTCAGAATCAAGGCCTAATGTGAATCTAAACCCACATAATTAGAAGTTTTAGGTAAGAAAAACATAGAATCTGTTTTGTTTCACTTTATGCCCTATCTCTTTGTCAGCCACAGTGCTAGTCTTTAAGAGAAGTGTCTGCTATATGCCATGACACTGAGAGTATTTGAAACATGCCTCAAGAAAAATCTGAAATAGCATTTTCATTTGCCTGAAGTGTGCCTGGTAATTGCCGAGTCCCACCCTCACACTGCCTGCAGAGCCTTGGTACTGATAGGGCAGGCTGACAGCATCGGCATGAGAGATTAGGCCTTCAGCTGCAAATCCAGTCCAGTCACAGGTAGGCTCTGGATGCTTCCTGGAGCAGCCATGGTGGGACATCTCAGCCACTTCCCCTTCAGATTGTTGTCAGAAGACTCAGAGAAGCGCAGCAGCACTGCCAAGGGAGCAATCCGTGGAATGGGGACCAAAGGTGCAGCCCCCGATAGGAAAAAGCTCATGTTGACAGACCAGACCACCTGTGGGGACAGAGGAGGCAAGGCCTACAAGAGCTATCTTTATATAATAGGTGCCAGAGGTACCAGGGTATTCTGTACCATAAGCAGCCTGGTGTCCCAACATTAAGTGGAATCTTTACTGTCTTTCAAAAATGCATTAGTTGTACTTAAAATGTGATGTAATTAGAAATGATCTTAGCTAATGCAAAAGAAAAGATTTAATATTAAATTTAGGCTTGAGGTGAGGAGAAAGTTCTTCACTGAGAGAGTCATTGGCTACTGGAATGGGCTGCCCAGGGAGGTGGTGGAGTCGCTGTCCCTGGAGCTGTTCAAGGCAGAATTGGACATAGTGCTTGGTGCCATGGTCTAGCCTTGAGCTCTGTGGTAACGGGTTGGACTTGATGGTCTGTGAGGTCTCTTCCAACCTTGGTGAGGCTGTGATACTGTAACATTAATTACAGAAACTATAATGTAAGACAGGGTATGTATCTGTAGATTAAATTCTTTCAAGAGGTTTTAAGCACAGATTTTTAAGTTTGGGGGTTTGGTTTTTTTTCCCCCATCTTAATTGTGAATGATCTTCTGAGCAAACACTCTTTTACGTTAGAATGAGGATTTAATGTGGAGATAAAAGCTTGGTGTGGATTCTTGCCCAGCATGAACTCACACCTTTAGGATGGAGGACGGCTCTGCTCGTTTAAGTAGCTGTCTTCTGTTAACACTGGGAATCACAGCTTTTGGTGCTGACAGTATACATGACTTGAGCAAACTCCCCACACGAACTCCATGCCAACCTATCTACAGCACTTCTTGCCTTGGGCAGAGCCAAAATTCTTCAATGAGTTTAGAGGAAAACTGGTAAATGCCTAATCTCCTGTTAAAAAAGAGAGAAAAAAAGCAAGAGACTGCTGGAGCACCTCTGCTATGAGGACAGGCTGAGAGAGTTGGGGCTCTTCAGCCTGGAGAGGAGAAGGCTTCGAGGAGACCTTATAGTGGCTTTCCAGTATTTGAAGGGCGCCTACAGGAAAGCTGGGGAGGGACTATTTACACGGTCTAGTAATGGTAGGGAGAGGGGGAATGGGTTTAAGCTGGAAGAGGGGAGATTTAGACTGGATGTTAGGAGGAAGTTCTTTACAGTGAGGGTGGTAAGGCACTGGAACGGGTTGCCCATGGAGGTTGTGGATACTTCCTCCCTGGAGGTGTTTAAGGCCAGGCTGGATGAGGCCTTGAGCAACCTGCTCTAGTGGGAGGTGTCCCTGCCTATGGCAGGAGGTTGGAGCTGGATGATCCTTGAGGTCCCTTCCAACCTAACCATTCTATGATTCTATGATTCTATGATTAATGCACACACAAAAAAAAAAAACCCACCCAAACAAAAAACCTCCAAAAACTATTTTAGAATCAATAAAACCAAATTAGACTGAATGAGTCTTTTTTTTTTTTTTTCTTAATTAGGAGTATCTAAAAATCTTATTTTGATTAAGGTGATGAGCTATACAAGTCCACATTGGGATAGCAATACAAACATGTACCTGCAGAAACTGCAAAGTTTACACATTCTGGACAGTGATTTACTTCATTAATTCCTCCTGATCATTAAAAAAATGTAACTGTTCAAAAGTAGTCAGCAGTTCTGGGAGACAGTGTTCATGTGGAAGTTATTGCTTACAGCTCCATGACTGGATCTGTACAGCCTGCAGCGGCTGCATCCTTAAGGTAATTGTGCAGAAGGCAGCAATGAGAAGTTCAGGTTGGGAAACGGCCAAACTAACCTCAGGCAGAACTTCATCTGGAGGTAGGGGAATTATATCAAAAAGTGATTAGGCACAACTAAGCCCAAACATAGAACTGAAACAGCTAATTTATGGTACTATTAGTTCTTACTGCATAAGACATATGTAAAAAAAAATAAATATATGCTGCACAAATACCCCTGGGAAACAGGTTCTCAATTGCTTACTTACTTTGTTTATTTTGTTTTCTTTGCTCCTAGGTATATTCAGAGTCACAGTATTCCTGAAACTGATTATGATCCCTCCCATCAGACTGTGGAGTTAAAAGAGTTATTTCACTCATCTTGACAAAAATCAGTTCATTAAAGAATGAGAGGTCCCTTGAAAAAGATGCATAGTATTTGGTGCACGGGGAAACCCAACGGGAACACTATTTGCCTTCTGATACTTGAAAACAAATACCTCCTCAATTAAAATAGAGTATTCATGTTTCAAGAGTATTATAAGAAGTGACTTAATAATAAGGTAGTTTTAGAAATGTTTAGAGGCAGTAATATCTTTTAATGTTTCTACTGTGCTCTACACCTTGGCTCTAAACACAAAATATCCAAGCTTGATAGAGGGGGAAAATATTAGAAGTTAGAGCTTTAGAAATGCCTTTTCATTATGCAGACTCCGATTCTAAACACTAAGTTATGATTTTCATAAATAAGGAAAGAATGAATGACCAAGTTTTCAGGCTTGGGGAATGTATTTTGTCAACTACTGAGCACATAAATAGTCGCATTAAAGTCTTTGCCAATCAGGCTGTCAAAATGAAATTTCTACAGTCAAAACTTGAGTTCTCTGTTGACAGCATTTTTACAAGTTGACAAATATGGGATTCATCCAAAGCCTCCAGAAATCAGTGAGTGTTTTCATGGGCTGGAGTAAGGATGATATGCTTCATAGTGCAAATGACAGAGCATTCTCAATACCTCTCTGCAAAACTGCCTGAAGCTTCATAATCCAAATGGATTGTTTCCAGCTTAGAAAGCATGTCAAAACTTCAAAAAGCTTCATGGAGATCCCAAATACATTTTTTTTTCAACACTGTATTCTTCAAAACTGTCTTTATTTATCTGCATAAAAAAAACCCAAAGCAATACAAACCAAAATGACAAAAAAAAAAAAAACAACAACAACAACCACCACAACAAACAGCTAGTAAGTAGAACAGAGAACCAGAAGTCAGGAAATCTAGGTTAGGTTCAATCCTGTGTGTGATTTTGTGCAAAATGCTCTGTTCTTCTGTGATGAAAATAGTTTAAAAATGCCATAGGCATGCTCTCCTCCAGCACTTAAAGGGCAAAGGTTTTCTTACTTAAAAAAACAAGAAGCATGTATCAAACAGAGCAATGAAACTTATTTCTTTAGTTATTGGCAATCCAGAACAGAGTTTTGCAGAAGAAATGGCCTGGAAAGCATTCTTAAATGTCTGTTGGCTTCTGCAAACATCCACTAAAAGAAATACATTTACAAATCTCTCCATATGCCATCGAGACGGAGATTTTAAGATGCCTTAAATGGTATTTGTTCACACAGAACTACTATGCCTAGTGTGGGGATGCAGAGTGGAATATTGAGAAGCAGCAGTAAGAATTGGTGATTAGGTCTCTTGCTCTCAAACAAGAAAATGTTTGCTAATAAATCCGTGCCAGAAAATGAAGCCTGCATCTGGCTTGAAGGACAAGTCCATGAGCCAGAGGTTCCCTGCTTCCTTCACTTAGTGGCTCTTCAGCTCAAAGCCTGACTCTACACCAGTCCTCCTTAGTGAAAAGGCAGATTTCCCTGAGAAAAGAATCCTTTCAATGGGTCAAAGGCCAGGCAAGACCTTGTTTGAAGACTTTTAAAGTTATACAAACAAGCTCAGTACTGCACAAAGACTGCAGTGTTGATATCACAGTAAACCATGCCATTTTCCAAGTTCAATAATAAAAAACAAGCTAGTGTTTTGTAATTACTACACAATTTACCACAATGCCTTTCGCAGTATTCTCTGCAAAAAGGAAGATGGTATTTTAGTTGCTTGACTTACCACATTTTCTAGAACGCTTTCCCATTCTCAGCCCCTTCTGCCACCTGAGGTTATATTGCTCTTGGCAGCAGGATGGAGGGTTTCAGGGATGACTCCTGAGCATATTTAATATTTTGGTTCAGCAGTCAAACTAAAACATTTTTGGGAAACAAAGATAGATCGAATGAAGATAAGAGTGCTTAAATGTTGTTTTATTTTCCTGAGGTGTGGAAGCAAGAGGTCTGGTTCACGCTGAATCAGAAATTAAACTTTTATTCCACACGGGGATGTTTAACTAAAGCAACCACAGAAGTTAAAGACTAGAGCTCATACAGCATTCATGACAGTGGGAGAACACAGCTCTCTCTGATCAACTCAAGTGTGCCTACCTGGTGTAAGAGAGAGCCCCCTCTGCCTGATGCAAACCAGATTTACAAGTTCACAGGCTACCAAGTTCAAATCCTGCTCTCAGAAGACAGTCAATATTCCGGCCATCTGAGTGTTGGATGGATGTTCTGGCCATCTGAATGTTGGATGGAAAGGCATGATACCTTCCTCCTTTGTAAGCAGACTCTCCTCACAGTACTCACAAGCTGAAATTAGCCATTAAATTTTATCAGCAAGTTTTGATCAAATAATTGATTTGAGGCCTTGAGCAACCTGCTCTAGTGGGAGGTGTCCCTGCCTATGGTGGGAGGTTGGAGCTGGATGATCCTTGAGGTCCCTTCCAACCTAAACCATTCTATGATTCTATGAAAATCTCAGGTTCTGAAGGCACAAGAGAGGATTGCTTTAGGTTCGAATAACTCTTAAGTATGCAAACCCCTGTAACTATATTTTTTAAACCCTTTATCAAATGTAATTTTTAATGTGTATTAGCTTATCTGGCTGCAAAAATCGGACACACCTGCCAAAAACCTAAGCCATTCATTTTAGTAAGTCATTAGTAAGCACATGCTTATGCTGCTGGCTAAATTTGATACTGAAGGCAGAGAATAGTTACAAACTAGAGCGTTGCCCTAGAGTTACCTTCTGCTTTTTTAATTCCCTGCAGCCAGAGCCATCCTATCTTCTGCTTGTGGGCAGTCTGGGAACCCCACCAATAAAAATGCTGAAACAAAATAAAAAACCTCTGCCTTCCACCACGCAATGACAAATAAACCTTTTTCCATTATATGCAACTTGCCAAAGTGTAGTTCACTATTTCTGTGGTTTTTTCATCATAATTTGTCTATCATAACAAAAATAGTTGAGGGAGACTTGAAAGGCTGTTAGTTTTACATGATAATATAGACATGTAATGCCCACCATGTATTGTATGTTAAGATAACGCGAGACACATATATTTAGCTGCTTTGTACCGGCAGTATTTAGCAATTGTGATGAAGCTCTGATCTAAGCAACACATTTCCACATTCTTTTTATTACACCACTATTAGGTTTGATAACTTTTCGTTGCCTGGCTGATTTTAACAAGTGATAACAACTCCAAATTGAAGAAGTGCAAAGCATTTAAAGCTGAAGCAAAGGGCTGCAGCCAGGCTCTACAAAGAGGCAGCCAGATTGCTACATCCCTGGCAAAGTGCTACGAGAACCACTGCCAAGTTCCAGTCCTCTGCAATGGCTCTGCTGCAGCAGCAAGCTGTGTCTGGCTCTAACTGAGCAAACAAGATCTCCCAGGAACATTGGAATCAGGTTTGGTTAAAAGTGGCTCTGTCTAGACAGACTTGAGATTGATATTGTTAACTGTTTAGCTTTCTAAATACTGTCAAACAGGGCAGAATTTCATATACAAATGTTGCCTTTCCCCCCCATCTCTTATGTGCTCAATTGCTGGATTTAAATCTGAATTCTGACAGCCAGAACACATCTGAGATCCGTAACTGGTAGAAATTAGGTAAGCATGGGCTAGGACAAGATCAATAGGGGAAAAAACCTGAAACATTCCCAAGGTCATCCAAATAACAAGCCAATTGTCAGGGGAAAAAAGGAAGGAAACATCAAATTACAGCTCTGAAATTCTTTAGTATTAACCCACAGGGATTTTTCTCCTAGGTAGATTGTCTTCAGTGAGTAGCCTCTGTGTAGCTCCTCAAAAAGCATAGCAACTCCCTATGCTTCGCCCTGCCACCACAGTTGTTTTTAACAAGGCTTTTTTGTTTGCTTGGGTTTTTTTGAGCCAAAGACAGATTTATAAGTTGCACCCTAGACAAACAACAGCTCTTTATAATTTCTTAGCAGCTTTATTTGTGAGTTCTTCATTATTATTAGAATCACTTTGATTTCTGAAAATGTGCTGCATGTAGCTAGCATAAGGACTGTCAAGAGAGCTAGCCAAATAATTCATCTATGTAAGAGACAACTCAGTTTTAAAATGTCTGTTAAATTCCCCTGTTACCCTGCGTCTTGAGAAAGTACAAAATGAAACCTGAGGTCTAGTAATATTTTTTTTTTTAAATAGAGAGGAAAAAAATCCTTCATAAATAGCCTAAGGGATGATTTCCTAATCTAGTGAAATTCAAAGTCAAAGTTTCAATTCCTTTCTTATGCTACAATTATATATCTGCTTTCTTATGAATGGTAGTAGAGATCTCGAACATAGTGAAGGGCAACATCACTCTGCAAAATGCAGATTGTTGCTATAAGAAGTATAAGAACAAATTAGCCAGGGGTACTGCATGGCAGTACATACATATATATATATATATATATATACACACAGTGGTGTATACCTGGCTAATTTGTGTATATATATACACATATATATATATACACACACATACAATTACATATCATATATTTATATATAATATAGATACAATTTAGATACAGTAATAATACAGAAATCCAGAATTTCCTCCTAGACAAAGAAACTGCCCAGAAGGGGCTCAAAGCCAATCTGTCTCTCCCAGACAGAATCATAGAATCAGAGCAATAAGCAAAGCTCTCCTGTTATCTGGAAATGTTAGCCAGGGTAGTGGAAGAGATTAGAATTCTGAAGAGGACCAGTGCTCCGAGGCAAAGAAGGGACAAACTGTTTATGCTTTGGCTTTTTATCCCTTTTAGCAAACCAGTGAATAATATAGATTTTATAATTATTTTCTTTTTACAACCAATGATCTAATTTCTCTCATTAGAACATTCCAACTAGCCTCAAACCAGCACAACAGGCAATCAAGAACAGAGCTCAAAACCTTTCCACACTACCACTTTAATAAAAATTCACTCCAGTTGCATGTCTCACATTTTGGTTATATGCCTAGAGTAGTTTACACACACACACCCCCCAAAAAAAGGAATGAGGAATAGAACACAGTCTCAAGTTGTACCGGGGGAGTATAGGCTGGATGTTAGGAGGAAGTTCTTCACAGAGAGAGTGACTGGCATTGGAATGGGCTGCGCAGGGACACGGTGGAGTTGCCACCCCTGGAGATGTTCAAGAAAGGACTGGATGAGGCACTTGGTGCCATGGTCTAGTTGATTGGATAGGGCTGGGTGATAGGTTGGACTGGATGACCTTGGAGGTCTCTTCCAACCTGACTGATTCTATGATTCCAGCATAGTTGAGTTGCTGCCTGAACAGCATTTTTTGCAGTATGATGTTTGACTCCGAAAATCAAGCACAGCAAAAAAAGTTTTACTGGCTTTTCTAAACTGATTTAAATTGAGATTTTAGTTCTGGATGTGTGAGGAGTTCTTCATAGACTATTGAACAAATGGAGTTAATTTTTTGAAAGGGGAAATTCATGGCTACAGAATATTTTAGTGTAGGAAATACATTTTAAAAAAGCTGTAAACGTGTGAAGCCCATCACAGCAGAAACTGGGCAAGCATGGACTAGGAGATGAGCAACAGGATGAAAGCAAAATTGTCCCAGGTAATTCAAACACAGCTTGATTGTAATAGCCCAGGACATTTCAGCCTCTTATCTGGCAACTAACAGAGCAAATGAAAATAAATTATTAACCTGGAATCCTTGTCACAGATTTACAGTAACCTCCAGTAGGAAATGCTACTGGAAAGAGCTTTCAACTTCCAGAATATGCCATTTGAGTTAACAGTTTAATACATTTCAATGAATATACAGAAATAGGATATTGAATAGGTTCTGAATCCTGAAACAATAATGCTCAAGAGAAAGTGCAATGAGGTATTTATACGCAGCAGGAACGAACGTGTGGTGTCACTTTAAAAGCTTCAGCTTGAATGAGTACCAAGTGGTTTTGATGCTTTGCAAAGCTTTTCTTACACTGTAAACACTGCCACAAAAGTTAGAATTCTGAAGGAAAAGTGATGCAGAACAATTTCAGTAGAGTCAGACGAAGCAGTAAATACTGTGCAGTGGAGCGCATGGCAATATATTACAGTTTACTCAAGTTCTAACTTTATCTTACATGGTGATCAAATTAAGGAAAAATAATTTCAGTTCTTAAACTCTCCAAGATCTTAATCAATAGAAAAATTGAACTTGGTCAGTTAAGGAGGTAAAATCGTATTTCTGCAACTCAAAAGCAATCCTACAGAGCTCCTGCATAAGAACGAGCTGTTCTTCCAGTACTAACCAGCTCTTTCCTGTGTTCATCTCGGTTCTATGTAAGCCACATTTACCTGCCAATCTGTTAATTTTTCTAACAATAAAGTGAGATGTTTAAGAATTAAGGCACTTAGTATTTCAGAATATGTCTTGTTAGAGATTTAAAAAATCTGAGCAGGATACTCCTGCATCTTGTAATCCAGAAAAATTTGGGCAAAGATCCATTTGTAAAGTCAATCAGCAAGATGGCAAAATCAAATGCTTCCTCTGTTCATTGGGACACATGTTGCTAGCCCATCTACCCCATTCTTTCCTACTAATCAAGGCCAGTTATTAACCCCCAAGCAGTGTACATACTGCCACCACAACCCTTGAAAACAAGATGTGCGAGGTTAACACAATCAAAACCAAGCCCCAGGTGTCTGACTTTCAGCCACACTGTTTTCAAAAAGGCTCTGCTTTGGCTTGCTTTGGCTACTTTATATCCAGCTGGATTGATTTCATGGGAGACTAAAGGCAGTTCCTGCCCTCCACGGTACTGCTGCTGACATGAAACGAGTACCAAGAGTGTTCTAGCTCTCTGCTGGAGTGAAGAGATTGAGCAATCGAGTAAACTCACTCATTGACAAAATCAGTTGGAATAACTTACATCTAGTTACAAATAGTTCTGTTCTGATAACGTGTACAGAGACCAGCAGAGGCTGGATTGGTATGATCCACAGTGTGGGAGTAGATAGAGAGATCAGTGTAAGGAAAGACTCTGGAACTAGATGCATTTCTCCTGGTTAACATGAAAGCATGCTATGGAGCTGAAGCAACACATAAACAAGAAGCCCATAAAATTAAACCTGACCATCATAAAGCTGCATAATCCAACACAGATCTCATGGGGAGAATATAGTAGAAGACTATTCATCAATTATTACAAATATAAAATCATAAAAATTGACAAAAAAAGGAAAAAAATGGTAAATGAAGCCTTGCTGTGGTAGAACATAAACCTCCTGAAACATGCAACAAAATCACTAAGGTATGTGTTCTATTCTTACACATAGAGGTATTAACATTAGTACCGCAGAGGAGTCCAGGACTGAACTTAGGTCCTGCCCAACTTGCATGACCTTCTCTCCTTCTTCCAGAGCTTAATCATCAACTAGTCTACCAGATCCCCATGGACAAGACCTCTTTGTCTTCCTTGACCTCAAAGCCTAAATGCCTATAGAACAAGTCATTTTTGAAATCAAACATCTATTCTGCACTTAGGAATGCAACTGTAATAAACTTTGCTATACTTGTTCCTCTGTTTATATTTTGCAGAAAGACATAGGGGGATTTAAGGACTTTAATGATAATTAAATTAACAATTTGAAAAGTGCAGATCTGAGGGCCCATTTTAGCTTCTTAGTTTAAACAACAAACACATTTAACTGAATTAGAACATTTCTAAGACAAGTGAAACAGTTGTGGCAGTCGAAGCCGATCCATTATTATTTTCCTAGACACTATGAATCTTTTAAAAAGCAAGACATTTCAACAATACTTACATGTAAAACAGCACAGATCCTGAAGACCTGTCATTATGGAATGGAAAATTACTTGACCCAAAAGAGAAGTTTTCTTTGAAGACAACTAGGTGACCGAAAACTACATGCTCTTACAGCCTGCCAGTTCAGGACATGAAAATAGAGGCTTTCAGAGAACTTCAAGAGTTTTTTTTTTTCAGGGTAGGACTTTGACAGAACATTCAATACCACAGCTGTGAAAAATAACAACAGACACAGCATTTACAGTTGGAGGAAGTGAGACAGTACCACCACCAGCTAGCACTACAGAGAACGAATCTCACCACTCTTAGCCAAAAAGTCAGAAAGAAATGCTGCATTTCAATTTCTAGGCCCAGCAATAGCCATCTGATCCTTAGTTGGAACAGGACAAAGCAAGCTACTTTTCCAATATCTTCCTAAATATCAGCCTTGAAGCTATTGATTATTGCTTATCTCTGAACAGACAAACTCCTCTCTTTAAGACCTTGACAGAGTCTCTTGTCGATCCCAGTAACACATTAGGAATGCTTCAGGGAAAGGAAAGATGTTTTCAAAACCCAGCAATTGCTTCTCCCACCACCATATCCACCTGTTTGAAGCCAATTTATATTTGCTGATTTTACAAATCCGAAATTATTTGTGACACACATTTAAAAGACATAACTTTCTTCTTAGTTATTTGTACTTTAAAATATCTACTGTTAAGAAGAAACTCTGACACCCAATTAAGTGGTTTCAATCCTCACCTTTGCTGCCACCTGTAGGTAACATGGGTGGTAGAAGGGAGAAAAGGAGCAAATTCGAATCTGGTCAGGTCAGTCCTGTGTCCATATTCTTGTTACTTGCACCTCCTCATTTTAACATTAAAATCAGTGAGGAAAGGACAAAACATACAACAGCTTGGCTTTGCCTCTCCTTGTATCTCAAAACAACCTTGCAACTGAGGGGAAAAAGAAGCAGGGAAAAATTGAGAATCCATGCTATTTTACAGCATCATTACACCATGGTACACACTGAAGCATCTATGATTTTGACTATAAATACAGACTATAACTGTGGGTAGTTGAAATCAGTTTCTTTTCAGTGAGCCATGCAATCTTTTAGCAAAACTGTTACTGTAAAGAAATGTCCTTTTCAAAATAAAAAGAAGGAAAAAAAAACCCACATAGTTTGATCATATTTTAAAATCCATTATGATCAGTTTTGGAAATCTGAAATTAAACAAATGAGGCAAGAAATTGAAATACTTGATTTAATGACTGCACAACTTGAATACATAAAAATAGATACTTGGTAATGAACAAGTTCATACAAACCAGATTTCTTTTGTATGGTACAAAACAATGATGAATATAAAAAAAGATTTGCTCAATTACAGGGCAAGACAAAAAGAACAGCAAAACATCATTGAGGAAAAGTTTTTAAATGATCTGATGCTTATTTAATAAATAGAGTACAATGCTTTCATTTAACAAATACAAAAATTACTGTTTAATTTATCAACATCAGGAAATATATAAAATGTCATTAAATGACACTCTTATTTAAAAACTAATGCAAATACAATAGCCTTCTTAGAATTCTGAGGTAATATTACACAGTAAATCAAAAAAAAGCATCAATAAATAAAACTAAACCAAAGGCAAAGTGCAATTCAGTGAAAATAAGATAAAGTTTTTATTTTAACAGTAACAGATAAATAGTTATTAAAAGTGGACTTAAGCCATAAAAAAAAAATTCTGGCTAATTTGCCAGGTTTTCAGATAAACTGTAGAGCTATTTATTCACAAGCCAACCTTCTATGGATTCTACAGAGAGTGAAAAGGGGGAGGTGTTTGTCTCCAGATTTCTTACCTACATCCACACTCAGCTGTTAGAAATGTGACATTAGTTGAAACTTTTGAAGCTATCTCATTAATTCAGTGCAAAGTTGCATTTATTTCTCAATATCTGAAATCTTGTAAATTAAAACTTATTTAAAAATAGTCTCCATTTGGGAGACAATGTAAAATGCACAAGTTTGAAGTGCTGCTTTTAACACTCTCCATGCTAACCAGGATGAAGTCAATGGCAATTTCATCACTGGTTTCAAGGAGAATTCTATGAGTATAGTGCCAAATCTTTTAAATCATCCCACTATTTATCTGTCTTCAATAAAGCAGTAAAACCACCACTACCTTCTCTTGGAAATGGAATAAAACTTACACAGAACCATTTAAGAAATCCAGAATGTCCCTGGAGAATTGATGAGGCCCTGGGCAGCCTGATCTAGTTGGAGGTGTCCCTGTCCACTGCAGGGAGCTTGAACGAGATGACCTTTGAGGGTCTCTTCCAAGCTGATGCTATCTGTGATTCCACAACAGCTTTGAAACAATGGATTAGGCAGATTAATTTGCTCATCATGTGTAAATTTGTTGGTATATGTAAATAATATGGAGAGGGAAAATAAGAATAATATTTTACTTGTATCGATAATAAGTAATTGAGCACAGACACTATGAGATATTGAAGCATCCATGCCCCAGCAGAACTCAATGGGAAAAGCTGACGAATTAGATGTCAAAGTGTCTTGAACAATCTGGGCTTCATTCATCTGAAAGAAAGGTCTATAGAACAGGCAGCAGCTATTAAAAACCCCAACATAGTTATAAATTCTTTACAATTAATGAATAAAACTCAGACTTATAATTAAGACTGCATTTTAGATACAGTTTATTCCCTAGCTCCTCATTTACTAACTCAAAGCAGGCATACCAGAATTCTTTTCATGTACTTTGTACAGCGAAACCCACAAAGCATTGTCTTTAAATGCTGGCCTTCGAGTTAATGAAAGCTTCAGCATTCTGCTGAAATGCTATTCTATACACTTTTGTCACCAACTTCAACAAATAGTGGGAAATTTTGTCGCAAAACTCAACAAAGCTGCTACCATTTTTTTCAGCATGATACATTATGTCAGTTTTCCATGTGTTGGGGATTTAATTATTTTTCATGAAATATTTCACTCTGTGTGGAGTCAAATATCTAGTTTTGTTTACTACAATGCTGCAGTAAACCTTATTATTTTGCTGTCAAAAGAATTAACTTACAATTTGTTTAAAACATGTATCGTGATCTAGAATCTCCTCAGGCTGAAAAAAAGATCCCTTAAACATTCTTGTTTAAAAGCTGAATATAGAACACTTAAAACTTCTTATTCATAAAAAATATTTTTTTCTAGCAA
The DNA here is from genome assembly GCA_013400475.1 of Tricholaema leucomelas. Taxonomy (NCBI): domain Eukaryota; kingdom Metazoa; phylum Chordata; class Aves; order Piciformes; family Lybiidae; genus Tricholaema lacrymosa; species Tricholaema leucomelas. The sequence goes on along the minus strand of WAAF01017487.1, from coordinate 261,136 downwards.
TAAATGGCACTATCAAAACTTTATTTGTTCACAGGCAGTTATTTACATGCTGCTTAGACAGCCTGTTTCATTGAGAAAGAAAACCAGAATACTAAAACTGCATACATTTTATAAAGACTAAAATGTCTATTTACCTTTGTGAAAATATAGCTACATGCTGTAATGTTGGTTTAATAGGGGGTTTCTTGTGGTCTGTGGTCTTTTTTTTTTCCATTTGTTTTCTTTTTTTTTTTTTTTTTTTTCTCTTTTTTTTTGTTTTGTTTTGTTTTCTTTTTTCTTCTTCTATTATTCAGGTTAATCAAAAACTTTCTACCACTGGGAATGGCTAATAAATAAATACTCTCTATATTATCTCCCAGTGGAATACCTGCGATGTAAAAAGAAACGTTATTAAAGTGCTATTAAGAAAAACTATAACTTAGAAATTGTCATAGTTGGGTTTCCTTCATCAAATAGACTAGCTTTGTGTATGAAGAAAGCAACTTTGTGTGACACAGCAAGCAGGAAATGTATTGCCACCCAAGGAAAAAAAAATACACTTCCTATTAAAAAACAAACAAACAAACAAGCAAGCAACTTAAGTTGGGTAAGACTGGCAGATTATTAAGAGATGTAACAACAAAAAGCTTAAAGGCACAGTTAGAAGAGTGAATGCTACATAAAAATGCTGGTTTTGAAGCATTTCATTTTATTCTAGACCAAACCCCTCTGCATTTGAAATTCCAATGATCAATTTTTGCTTCAGTTCCTTCTTGCTCTTGTAAGGAGGGAGACAAAGCTGATTGAAGCAGGTATGAGCCACAGGTAACCTAAAATAATTAAAAAAAAAAAAAAAGGCAATAAACCACATTAATAATAATATAATAGAATCATAGACTGTCAGGTGCTGAAAGAGACCTCCACAGATGGAGTCCAGCCCCTCTGCAAAGCACGGCCACTTAAAGGGCAGGTCACACAGGAACACATCCAAGGTCCGCTCCATCTCTTCATCTAGGTAGTTGAATATATTGATCAGGACTGGACACAGCACTGACCCCTGGGGAACACCACTAGCTACAGGTCTCCAACTGGACTCTGTGCCGTTGATCACAACCCTCTGGGCTTTGATGCTTAGCCAGTTCTCAATCCATCTTACCATCCACTCCTCTAAGTAGAACACTGTCAACTGCCTACATGTCCTCAGTCGAATATTACATAAATAAACTCTGCACAAGGAACATTTATCCTAATATTGTTGGTTCAAGTTCTGTTGAACCCAAGACGCCACTGTCACATGCATCTCAGGTGAATTTGTTTTGGAACTTGCACACAACTCCCTCCCCATTTATTTTGTTAAGTTGGAAACATCTCCTTCCAGGTTTTGCAGACTCCAAGTACAAAGGACTTCAGAATCAGTTTTTCTCTAAACACAAAATCTGGGTACAATAAAAATAGACAGTATGAAGAAGGAATGTGGGCCCTGCAGAAGACTTAGAAACATCTAGATGAACTGGTTACTATAAGGATACAGAGCTCAAAGTTCAGCCTGGCAAAATGCATCCTTACAAGCATACTCAAGCCCTGGCAAGACAATAGTTTGGCAAGACAAATTTTGGTCTTAGCCAAACTGACACTTTCAGTTGCAAGCTTCTTTTGACAGCTGAGTTTGAGTATATATTGCAGATACCTCTTGGGATTGCCTGACTGAAACACTGGAACTCTGCTCCTTACTGGAATGGATTGGTTTGATGAGAACTGCTCTACAGTAGCAGAAGCATTTGATCTGCTACCAGTATGAGATGTCATTAACATCCTGCCTCGTAGCCACAGACAATAAGAAACTACAAGGACTTTCTTGGCCTTTATATTCTCGAGTAACACGTGGGACAGAACTGAGGATTCAGACTTGACTTTGAGGGAGAGAGGAGAAAGACAAGCTCAACCTCACACTGAGCGAGCAAAGATCTTTTAATCAGACCGGAGTCATGTGCTTTGGAATATGAAAAGTTAAGACAGATTCAACACATTTACGAAAATTCATGGTGATTCACAGTACATTTTCATTAGCTCAGCTGTCATGTTAGGAACAATGAAATAAATGATCTATTTGAATTGAAAACATGTCAGGAATCTCTATAAATAAATGTTTACATTTGAGTCTAAGAATTCTAGACCGGAGAAGGAATTTGGTATTAGATGGCCACCTGCAAAGTTAATGCAATCAGTAAGTAATAGTATTTTGATGGTAAACTAGAAGAGTCCATGCAGTTACTTTCTTATATATTAGATTGGGCTAATTTAAAAAGATCTTCAAGATCAACAAAAGCTCTCAGGAAATAATTTAACAAGAAAATGTTAAAAACCTAGAGAACTACTTACCAATTAGTAGATGTTTCACTCTTCGAAATCTTGAAGTTTAAATCAGCCATTCCTCCCACAGGTACTCTATCACTTCCTGTGGCAAAATGTAGCAGCTTCTTTTGAAGATCAAGAGAAAATCCAAGTACTACATCCCAAAAGTATCTATGTTGAGGGCAGAAGGAAAGAGATTAATTTAAAAATGGTGTAAGGTACAACATTATGACAGGACAACATGAGGATAGTAACACAGCCATAGATACACATGTTGAATGCCACTTACCAGCAATTTAATTAACTTCACATTCAAGACATCAGTAGTATCCTAACATCCAAAGTTAAATTAATTTACAAGGACTTAAGTACAATGTATTACAAATTTTGGAATGATGCCTTGTCAAATGATGCCCAAATTCACTTTTCTATAAAAATATACACATCTTCTACTCATTAATATGAATGTCCTTATATTAAGTAGAATTAAAACAAGAAACCAATCAACCAACCAACCAACAAACCCAACCCCCCAAACCAAACCATATTTAGAAGATTGGATAATAAAGATCCAGATTTCACTATGCACAATTAGAAGCTACACTCTTTCAATGTGATCACAACTTTTAAAGGGAATTCAGGGACACATTATGCCATTAAGGATCTACCTCTTCCTACCTGTAGATGATTTAATAGTGTCTTTGTTGTATTTGGAAATAGAGTTCTAAAACTTCAGTCATTCTCAGGTAATCTTTGAAGATATTATTCCTGACAGTGTACCATTCTATGATGTTTTAAAACCTCAGTAATTAGAAGAAAAAAAAATTAACCTACCGTATAGTAAGATCACTTTTTTGGTAGCCCTCATATTGGGTACTTCGCTGTAAAGCTGACATATCCAGTTCAGGACTGCCACAGACAAGAATTTCAACCTCTTCTGGACGAAGTAGCTGCCAGAAATTAAGGATAAAATACCCAATTACTGGATATCAAATGTAATCATATTTCATTTGTTTCTCACTTCTTTTTCATTTTTACACTATTATACTGACTTGCTCCTCATCTGATTAGATAATAAATGGAAGGAAGGAATTTAAGTTTGAATTCTTAATTTTGGTTACAACTTCCGTTTCATCATTTACACTGAAAAGCCTGATGTAGGTTGATGAGCAGCAGTTTATGAGACAACTTGAAGGTTAATTGTACACACTGCTGTGTGAAACAAATACCCATAGCAATAAACTCAATAATAAGGTAAATGTACACCTGCAGAATCTACTTATTTACTGCAATGCTGTTAAAGTGTATTAAAGTATTAACAAATTTTCATTCTCTTTCCCCTGCAGTTAGGCACATCTTCACTTTGCTGCAAGTGTGTCATACTTGGCTATTTTCACAGGAATGAAGCAAATTTTAAGTGCTTCTAATTTCTCTTCTTACAGCACAGAAAATGATGCAAATGACAAAATGGCATTCTAATAGCCAAACAGGAATGAATAAGGCAGAATGTTTAATCTCAGCCTCACTGAAAGCTTCCCCTGCAAAAATGAATGGGTGTTTTCACAGGAGTCACTCACAGGAGAACCCTTGTAATCATTCACAGGAATGCCCATTAAGTTCCTGTGAATGCATCCTAATAAATCTGTGTTGTGGAGTTTTATTTATCTGTTTTTGATGCAACACTACAGAGAGCAGTGGATTACCTGCTTAATATCTTCTGCTTATGTTGGGTTAATCAACTACCTTGTTTAATATAGATACATCATTGCCACATATTTGAAATGGAAATGAAGAATTCTGTTTGATTTTACTCTTACCAGTAATGCATATGAAGCACAAACACTATGAAATCCGTAATAGAAAGCTGCAAATTGTTTGTAGATTGATTTGTTGAGAAGAAAATCAACATAGAGCTGCACATACTCTAAAAGAAAATAACATTTTGTTATGTCATAATAATTTTAAATAATAATTTGTCTCAAATGGTATCAAATAGAGAAAAAAAAAATGTATTTCATTTTAGTATTAAATTGGTAGGCATATCAGAAAGGATACAGAATGTCCAGTATCTGAAGGGAGCCTACAGGAAGGCTGGGGAGGGACTATTTACAAGGTCTAGTAATGTCAGGATGAGGAGGAATGGGTTTAAACTGGAAGAGGGGAGATTTAGACTGGATGTTAGGAGGAAGTTCTTTACAGTGAGGGTGGTAAGACACTGGAACGGGTTGCCCAGGGAGGTTGTGGATGCTTTCTCCCTGGAGGCGTTTAAGGCCAGGCTGGATGAGGCCTTGAGCAACCTGCTCTAGTGGGAGGTGTCCCTGCCTATGGCAGGGGGTTGGAGCTGGATGATCCTTGAGGTCCCTTCCAACCTAAACCATTCTATGATTCTATGATAATTTTCATTTTCATGCTTTGTTAAAGAAAGCCTAGGCTTACAAGAAGCAAAACAAGGACAAATTCAACCTACCTTTCCTATTCTGATTTGTGACTGGAATTTTATCTCCATTTGGCTTTAAGTTGTATGATTTTATAACACCAAATTCTTCCTGAAACACCTGTGGAAAAAGGAGAAGTCAAGCTCAGTACTGGAAAATACATTTATATACTCACAACTGACAAAGTTTGCATTTGTTATTTCTTGTAGTTGCCCTGTCTCTCTTTGTTAGCACATGCTGTAATTGTGAGGGTTGTGGGTTTTAAAATAACTTAAATATTACAGCTTTTGACAAATTGATCAAGAATTCAGTATTCTAAGTAAAATAAATGACATTTTTACACAGTGGCATTTATGAAACTGATCTGCAGCCTCTGGAGCCACAGAGCTTTTCAAATAAGAGAACGATATAGAAGCATCAAATACAGTTAAGAAGTTTCTGGCTTGTTTGTTTTTTTTTTTGTTTGTTTGTTTTTGGGTTTGGTTTTTTTTGTAATTGTATCTCCTAAAGGAACACAAAAGTATCTGCTTTAGAGAAGTTTTCATATGTTCTGCCAATAAAGCAATTCAAAGTTGAGGGAAGAAAAGGCCGATACTAACCCAATACACATTCATAAACCAACACGTGTTCTCAAACAATGAATAAAAGGAATTGTTTTGCAGCAAGATTTATTCCCCAAACCAGGTCGCTGATTGCAAGCTCCTGATGTGAGAGCTGAAAAGCACTAGCAGCTGGCCATGCGACTCCAGCAGTCAGGTCCACCTACACTGCTAAGGGACAACAGTATAAAGTCCCATAACAAAGTCAGACTGCCACCCCACGGTTAGAGAGGTCTTGAAGCAACCTTTTATGTCCTCACACTTATCACAGTATCACAGTATCACCAAGGTTGGAAGAGACCTCACAGATCATCAAGTCCAACCTGTTACCACAGAGCTCAAGGCTAGACCATGGCACCAAGTGCCACGTCCAACCTTGCCTTGAACAGCTCCAGGGACGGCGACTCCACCACCTCCCTGGGCAGCCCATTCCAGTAGCCAATGACTCTCTCAGTGAAGAACTTTCTCCTCACCTCAAGCCTAAACTTCCCCTGGCGCAGCCTGAGGCTGTGCCCTCTCGTTCTGGCACTGGCCACCTGAGAGAAGAGAGCAACCTCCTCCTGGCTACAACCACCCCTCAGGTAGTTGTAGACAGCAATAAGGTCACCCCTGAGCCTCCTCTTCTCCAGGCTAAACAACCCCAGCTCCCTCAGCCTCTCCTCGTAGGGCTGTGCTCGAGGCCTCTCACCAGCCTCGTCGCCCTTCTCTGGACACGCTCAAGCATCTCAATGTCCCTTCTAAACTGGGGGGCCCAGAACTGAACACAGTACTCAAGGTGTGGTCTAACCAGTGCAGAGTACAGGGGCAGAATGACCTCCCTGCTCCTGCTGGCCACACCATTCCTGATGCAGGCCAGGATGCCATTGGCTCTCTTGGCCACCTGGGCACACTGCTGGCTCATGTTCAGGCGGGTATCAATCAGCACCCCCAGATCCCTCTCTGTCTGGCTGCTCTCCAGCCACTCCGACCCCAGCCTGTATCTCTGCATGGGGTTGTTGTGGCCAAAGTGCAGCACCCTGCACTTGGAGCCATTGAATGCCATCCCATTGGACTCTGCCCATCTGTCCAGGCGGTCAAGGTCCCGCTGCAGAGCCCTTCTGCCCTCCAACCCAGCCACATCAGCCCCCAGCTTGGTGTCATCTGCAAACTTGCTGATGACTGACTCAATGCCCTCATCCAGATCATCTATGAAGATGTTAAAGAGGATGGGGCCCAGCACTGATCCCTGAGGGACACCGCTAGTGACTGGCCGCCAGCTGGATGTGACACCATTCACCACCACTCTCTGGGTTCGGTCCTCCAGCCAGTTCCTCACCCAGCACAGAGTGTTACCATCCAAGCCGTGGGCTGACAGCTTAGCCAGCAGTTTGCTGTGGGGAACAGTGTCAAAGGCCTTGCTGAAGTCCAGATAGACCACATCCACAGGCCTCCCCACATCCACCAAGCGGGTCACCTGATCATAGAAGGAGATCAGGTTGGAGAGGCAGGATCTGCCCTTCCTAAACCCATGCTGGCTGGACCTGAGCTCTTTGCCATCCCTCAGGTGAGCTCTTATCACCCCCAAGATAACCTGCTCCATCAGTTTTCCTGGCACTGAGGTCAGGCTGACAGGTCTGTAGTTCCCAGGTTCCTCCATCCGACCCAATCAGCAACTGCACAGTAGTAGGCCATTCTCTTGCCGAAAGACTGGTAGCATTTACTGTACAAGCATGACAACCATTTACAATTGTGTATTTAGTGACCTGAAAAGTTGAATAAAAATCCTCTTCAACGTTGCCTTCGTAGGACAGAAGTTCACTTAGTCCATGGGCCAGCTCCTACAACATGAGTAAAAACATGTTAGTAAAGCTACAAAACCAAGCGATACACTTTGTAAAGAGGTACCAGAACATCACTTTGTACAGAAAGTAACTTGGAAAAATGTTATGTATTCAAAAATGTGTGCACAAAGTTAAACTCACTGTTTGAATATATTTACTTACTTTTATTTCAGTATAAACTGGTGGTTTTTTTTTTTTTAATATTTACTAAGCAAAATGAATGCTCATAACAGATTTTAGTGCTCTAACTTCAAAAAATCAACAAAAAAAATCTACTGTGCTGGAAAACATGGAGAATTTCTGTTTTCAACAGAATAAGATTTTATCAGTGTGCTGAAAATAATGCTGTTTCAAAATATAATTAACTGCAAGAACCTTCTCTTCCAGTTCATAGAATCATAGAATGGTTTAGGTTGGAAGGGACCTCAAGGATCATCCAGCTCCAACCCCCTGCCATAGGCAGGGACACCTCCCACTAGAGCAGGTTGCTCAAGGCCTCATCTAGTTTACAATTTCAACACTATAAAACAGGTTTTAAATCAGCAGCTTAGCCTCTTAAAAATGTAATACTTACAGGCATAATCTGAAACAGGTCATCTAATGTGACATCACAGATGCCTACAAGTGTGTTATGATCACATGGAACAATGGGAGGACTCAGTAATTTCTTGTAACAGCAAGGTGGGAAACGAATATCCAAGGTGATGCTATTATATACAGCAAGTCCCATAAGCTATATATGTCAAATGTTAAGGGTAAATCACATGCCATCCCCATCCCCACCCAATCCTCAACCCAATGCTACCTCATCCCCACCCCATCCTCACTCCATCCCCCCACCATGCCCACCTCTTCCTCACCCCATCCCCAACCCATGGTCTAGCCTTGAGCTCTGTGGTAACGGGTTGGACTTGATGATCTATGAGGTCTCTTCCAACCTGCTACCTCCCTGACGAGGGGATTGAGTCCAGCATCATTAAGTTTGCAGATGACACCAAGCTAGGAGCAGATGTTGATCTGTTGGAAGGTAGGAGAGCCCTGCAGAGGGACCTGGACAGGCTGGATGGGTGGGCAGAGGCCAATGGGATGAAATTTAACAAAGCCAAGTGCAGGGTTCTGCACTTTGGCCACAACAACCCCAAGCAATGCTACAGGCTGGGGACAGAGTGGCTGGAGAGCAGCCAGGAGGAAAGGGACCTGGGGGTACTGGTGGATAGTAGGCTGAAGATGAGCCAGCAGTGTGCCCAGGTGGCCAAGAGGGCCAATGGCATCCTGGCCTGTATCAGGAACAGTGTGGCCAGTAGGANGTTAGGAGGAAGTTCTTGACAGAGAGAGTGATTTGCCCTTGGAATGGGCTGCCCAGGGAGGTGGTGGAGTCACCATCCCTGGGGGTGTTCAGGAAAAGACTGGATGAGGCACTTAGTGCCATGGTTTAGTTGACTGGATGGGGCTGGGTGCTAGGTTGGACTGGATGATCTTGGAGGTCTCTTCCAACCTGATTGATTCTATTCTATTCTATTCTAACCCTGGTGATACTGTTAAAAAATACTGTTACATATATCCTCATAATAGTTAACATTTTAAGTAACTTGGAAAAGATATTTTCTCAGTATAATATATGCTAAATGAACAGAAGGAATAGAAATTAATTCTTTTTTTTTTACTCACAATTTTAAATGCAATTTCGAATTACAACTAAGTACAAGTTAAAATGGCCAAATGAGTCACATTGACAGGACACCTGAGAATCTTCATCATACAAGTATTTCTAGAATAAATTGTTCCAGAGCACTGTTATGAAAAAAAAAAGTTTTTTTAAAGGGAACTGTAGATACATTTTTAATTTTAAAAAATCTAGACAGCTATCAGCTTTTTCTTTACATGAATCAAAAAGTATAAAGAAAAATGTTCAATGACACTACAGCTCATTAGCTAGCACATTTAAACATATCTCACGAAACAGATCTGTAATTATGCCAAAAACTGGAAGAACAGAGTTGGTTATTCAGCTTCTCAGTAGAACAGAATAGTTTAGTTGGACGAGACCTGCAACAATCAGCTGGTCCAGCTGTGGTCAGTAAAATGGGGGTGTCACGAACTCATCTTAGTGGAGTTATAAGCACATATTAGGATTGATTAGTTATTTGAGGACTTTATAAAGGAGCATAAGCAGAAACCTAGGAAATGCAGTTATCTCAAAATATCATGTGGCTTCCATTCAGCAAAAATAAAGACAATTTAAAAAGCCACACTGATAAACAGAGACTTAAATGAAATATTCATACATACAGGCTTATTTCTGTCTATTGAAACTCAATGGTCTAGTACATAAAAAGTACAATTTATAAGCAGAAAAGTTGCATGTTTAATCTCGATTCCAGTATTTTCTGACTGTGAAATGTACCATGTGCCCCCACTTCACCATTTTCTTCCTATTTTTAGTTCACTTGATTGAATGACATTCTTTTTATAGCTTTGAAAGGGAGCACCCTGGCCTGAGGCTCCCCCAGCAGCTGCACACACACTGCCTCGCCTCCTGCCCCTACCAACTCACCCAGCCGCGGCCCCCGTTAGCGCCGCCTAGCGGACACAAAAGGATACGGCTCCAACCAACCGGAATTCAGAATAGTTATCACATTTGAAGCTGCTGAACCAGTGGCAGTGCGAGTCCTTGTGGTAGGTGAACATGCCTGCAGAATAGGAACGGTGGCCTTTACAAAGCCTGAGCTTCAATAACAAGTCATACACTCCCTCTCCCTCTTTCTCACAGATACCCTTAAGAGTGCTCCTAGGAGTGGCTGCATCTCTATACTTGTACTCAACCCAGAGCAAGAGCCTGGGAGGGGACCACCAACGGCAGCACAAACCCAAGCTGGACCTAAGCCCATAGTGAGTGTACAACAAACCAAAGCTCTGAACAACGCTAAAGATGTCTTGTGTCCAGTAGCTCACCACATCTGTGTTTGAAGATGAATTTGGAGAAATACACTTAAATGAAAAAAAAATAAATGAAAACTCCTTCAGATTAGAATAAAAAATTCAACTGATATCCCAAACACTTCTAGTTCTTACAAAAATATAAAGTTAAAACTCTGGTTTTCCTCTTACTGTCTTGAGCAATCTAACTTTATCTTTTGAACTTTCAAAAATGTGTTCATCACAAAAGATTTAGCCAGTGCTTTTACCAGAAGCATCAGAATAGTTGTATGTAAAGCAGAGAAGGTTGACATACTGAGAGATGGCAGTGAGGTTGGAACAAAAGTTTCAAATCCACTTATTAACTATCTGCGCAGAGATAAAGAAAGCATTGTAACACACATAGGAATCCAGACAACTGAGTTAGACTGGGGTCTTTTTAATTTCAGGTACTAAATCTACATGATGACCTAATCCTGAAAGGGTAGTAACCATAATATTTTCTTCTGTTTTTCCCTTTCAAGCTTCTGACATGCATCATTTGCAACCTAAAGAAAGACACAAAGAATAGTCCCTTTCCAAGGGAAAAGAACATTTCTGAACTCCTCCCACACTTAGCTGATAGTCATATCAATGTAAAATTTTACACTTTAAAATGGGAAATCATGCCAGAGGTAGGGAAAAGAAAAACCTACTCTCAAGTGTTTCCAAACTCATCAGTTGCCAAGCTCTGCTGACAACACATTTTTACTAACAGAACTGTCAAACGCACAGAACACTTTCTCCAGGATAAGTTGTTTCCTATTAAAGTTGTTATCACCAGATGTCATCTTTCCACAGAGACTCTTTTTAGGAGAAAAAGGGCTATGGGCAAATAATGATCTCAGCTTATCCGAGGACATAAATATGACAGAAAACTCTGCACCCTATTTAGAAGGACCCTGGTAAACAACAGAGGATCATACATTCAATGAGCATAACACTTCTAGACAAAGACAGACAAGCTCTTGCATTCTGCTAATGACTATCAGCTGCATGTTAAAGCCCCTAGAAACCAATGTTTTTAATTAAATGGCCAGCCCAGGAACACCTTAACCCATTATAACATTAGCAACATATCTCTGTGCAGTTGAGGAAAGATGACTCATTTGAGAAATACTAGAGAGTACAGAAAAAAACCTCACCCAGATTCATCTACAGCAATAGAAAAAAACAGTAGATTGAATTGCTTGTTTACAAATACTCGATCATGCCTTCCAACCTACTATTTACAGGAAAAAAAAGGCAACAACAGTAAAACCCCAAAATGTGCAAAAACAACAACCAAAAACCTCAACAACAGCAAAAACCCAAACACCAAATGAAACAAACAAACAACAACAACAACAAAAAAAAAAACCCACAGCAGAAGCAGACTATTTCATTCAGCCTCTTTCTGCACCTGACTGAAGGACTTTTCTCTCCTGAAAGCATCTCAGACCACTTTGAGAATATTTGGCACCCAAATACCCCAAGCATAATATATGATGAGAAGGATTTAGGTAAGTACTAACCTCTACCTATACTAATCACAGAAGTGGTGCTAGAACTTGCAGACACTATCAGTGCATAATAACAATGTCTAACTGTATCTACTCACAAAACCCAGGAAAACTACCCAAAACTATCAATATGAAGTTAGCTGAGAAATGGAAACTACCCTTTCAAGAGCCTGATTCCATCTTAGTTACAAAAGATGTAAATTATCCTTGTCCTGCTTCATAAGAGAGTTGGCCTTCTCCCATCTGCTCAGAGATATGTCAAGATCCTGTCTCTGGATAGAAATGAAAACACTGTAACAATACCCATATATCACAGACTTGAATTTCTTTTCTTCATATCCAATATGCTCAGTTACATACTGATACTAACAAGCCATAAACATTGAGCTTTCAGTTTCTGAAAGGTTTAGCATGACTAACATCTTAAAAAGCTGAATCCCAACTTCTTTCTAAACTTTTCCATTGATCAGACATTTTTTCACCCTGTAATTCTGCCATACCACTCAAGTAAAAACCTTTTTTCAGCAAATGCTTGAAATGCCTTGTCAAAAGCCAAGATCTTCAAAGCTGTCCTACTCTTCCACCAAAATCTTCTCATCTATATACAAGTCCAACTTGTCCACTTCTGTTTTTACATCAATTAGTATCTGGTCTGCCTGATACTGGATTACTGAAGAATTCTTATGATCACTGTTTTGACAATTTAAAATGAAATGATTTTCACACTAAACTTAATGAGGACTCACCATAATCTGGGTGAAAAATCTGTCGAATCAGAAGAAGGAACCATTCTTTTGTCAGGCCACCCATATCAAGACCAGCTTCCCCTACAAATGTGACTTTCAACTTCTTTTTCAGGTCCGCTCTCTTCCTTGCTAGCTATTGCAAAATAGGTAGAGAAGAAAAAGGAGCTTTAACATATTGCTATCTCAAGCCATAAATAATACATCACTCTATCTTTACCATTCTTGCTTTGTTTAAACTAGTAATTTGCATCATCTCCTACCACTAGGTCAAAATTATACTACAACGAGTCTGTCTGGTATATTTTGGACCTATAAAAGTTTTTGCCCACACAGAAGAAGGAATGCCAGGAAGAAATGATAGATTGAAAATAATCAGACACCTTTTTGAGATATTTAGAAATACGAAGGCAGTTAAAATGTCAATATTTGAACACTGTTCTGATCAGCATAAGATACCTGCCAACAAGTATAAGATGTTCTGTAAAATGGTTTTTAAGACAATGGCGACAAGCTCTTTTCATTCCTTTGTCTTGAGACAACATTTCATCCAGGTATGCAAAAGACCTACTAAGAATTAGGCTACAGCCACTCACAGTTACCAGCGATCATTTTGATTATATCCCTATAGAAATTTTCAATAAATTATTAATTACAGGCCAGCTCCAGAGAAAATGTTTAAACCAATCAGGAAGACACATGTGCTAAAATGATGTCTACATTTGTTGGCTGCCCAAGTAAATTCCAATTGCACAAATTTTAGAACTATAGATATTTATAGTATTTGACACAAATTATTTATTAGCCGAAGTGATTTTCGTTTGTATTTCAAATTTAAAAGAAAAGAAATTACAAAGAAGACGTCTTTCTCCATACTCTATTCCCTATACTTTTGAGAATACAGATAATAATGTACATTCTCACTCATTCCTGAGATGGACAGAAGCAAACATCAGGAAAAAAAGGAAGATAGTGTGGCTATCAGAATGCTTGTAGTTGCTTTCAGGAAAAGTGTGGTTAAAAAAATCTCCCTACAGTTCCTGAGAGAAAGCAGTACCACTTTTTATTTAAGGGGAGAAGACCATGATAGACAGACTTTAATCTAAGGAAAACCCCCCACAACTTTTAATCTATGTTTTCCAAACCTGAGTAATTCAAATTTATTTGGTCTTGTTTTCACAACTTGGACTTATTTTTCAAGATAGAAAGAAAAGGCAGGAAACTTGATTTTATTAAATAATTTTAATTACCAGGGTTCAGTGGACACTGAAGAATTGGCTATTTCTAAAAATGCAAAAAAAATTACAATGAAGAATATGAGAAATCAGTTAAAATCAAGGTAATAACTTAAGAAAAGAAAGCCTAAAATACTTCTTGTAGGACAGAGAAGCTAGTTAAGAGAAAAAACCCGACCACATTCCAGGAATTAGAACAGAACAAACTCAGTGATTATTCATCTACTATCCATGCTCCTATCACGGATCTAAGCCCAACATCACCTGATAATTATACACTGTATTCTTAAGAGAAAAATTGCAAATAAATACAAACTATGTGGCATGCAAACAGGTATGTTTGCTATGGGCTTAGCTAGAGTGCTATATGGAGATGGAAAATAAAGTTCAGAATGTCTGACCCAATCTATTCTGCAGCACTGCTATTGTGATTGTAATTCAGTTCTTTTTATTTAGTATCACCCAATCTCATCAGTGCAGAAAGAAACACAACTTATCAAACTGAAATCTAAGTGCAATGGGTATTCTACACCAACACCATTTAATTGTATCTTTTGTTACCTCATCAAGTGAGTCACTAACAAGGTGCGTCCTCCTTACTTTGACATTTAGGAACAACATATTCATGTCAGGTTTCTGTCTTCGAGAGACTTTATCCACAAGGCTTTGCTATTTAAATGAAAAAGAAACATACATACAGTATCTTCATTTAAAGGACAAAGTGACATGCTTGCTAAATATAAAAAGTCATCAGTATCTTGCATTAAAGACATTGCCCTAGTACAATAGTTGCTTCAATACCTTCTAAGAGATAGTGAGCTAATTTTTTTCTACTGCAGACAGCATTTACGCAATATTTGAACTTCTAAGGAAGTTTAACAAGAAGGCAGCAATTGTGTAGCAAACTTATGAATTCCTCAAATAATTGAAAACATACCCAAAAGATTCTAGAGACCAGCTTGTGCCTTACCTATTCACAAGACATATCCAGCAAGACAGAAATGGTGGTGCTGTCACACTGAGCATCAAAGAAACCAGTATCATCTACCACCTGAAGAAAATTACCACTGTAGGAGGAAGACAATGCCTCTTTCAAAAACAGAGGAGGCCACTCAGAAGAAGTGCCTCTTCTGTAATTTGTGACCACACAGTTCTTCTTGGTATTCCATGGCAACATATCTTTGCAGGATAAAACATGGAACAGTCCAAAACTCTCACAGAATTATTCTTCCTAAAGAATCTTATTAACTTAACGTGTTAGCACAGTGTGCTTGTATCTCAAACAAACAAAACCCACCAATCAACGTAAAAACCAAAACAAAACCCTGTATTTTTTTCTTGACAACATTGGTATTTGTAAATATCCTAAAGCAAAGCATGTTAAAAAAACCCAAACAAACAAAAACGCCAAACCAACCAACCACCAACCCAACACAAACAACAAGAAGCAAATCTGAGAGAATCTAGCACAGCTATTTGTAGACTAGCAATCATAAAATGGCTCAAGCTCTTTTTTCAAGGTAAGCAGAAATACTGGAAGCTGTGATGAAAGCCTATGTGCAACATCAATTTAACAAAACCTTTAAAAAAACCCCAACAAACAATGGATGACACAAGCATTTATTACTCAATGACTTACCCGTGCAAAACTTATCATCTGTTGTTCTGAGTCCCTTTGAATAATAACTTTTTTTGCCGCTATAGAAATAATAAATGGGTATTGACAGAAAGAAAACCTAACAACAAGAGAAAAGAAGAGAAAGTAATTTCCTTTTCAGCATATTATTTTCTTCTTAAAATTACAGGATGGAATCTTTGCATTATCATTCAGTAACAACCTTCCCTCCACTGATAGTAATTTGCAAATAACTGCTGAGTCTCTCTGTGTGTTGCATATGCATAGATGCTAAATTCAGTAGAACAAACTATTACTTGTAAATACCACTACAAATTGAAATTAGTAATAACTCTTCTCAATAAAGCTCCTTTTTATTGCTTATAGTTTTCAACAGACCTCACAAAAACTGGTCATCATCTGCTTTAAGTATTGAATTTTATTTGCTACATTGAATTAAAGAGAACTACACGATCTTCTTATTAAATATTAGAAACACACCTATCTCAGTGCAGCATTCTTAGGTATACAGGAGAAATATTCCTAATCTGGCTTACGTGCTGAAGAATTAATTTTTGAAGTAATTGATTTTCCACAGCCTTCAGATTTAATCCAGGCTTACAAGTGTTTAGGACGTTCACAATATCTGATCATAGCCACATCCCACTGCAATCAAGTTTATAAGAACTTCAGAAATCATCAAGCTAGAAGATTTTTTTGCTGATGGTTATTTTGGTAAGACTTCTTGTTGATTTAGCTCCTGCATGGTCTAGCAGAAGTTCATACCAAAAGACCCAGGACTTCAGACTACGTGTCCATCCTCAATCCATACTGCACATGCACCCTGACTAGTACCTGTCAGTAGTTCTGGATTTTAACGTCTTTAGGAAAGAAAGGAAAATGAGGAAAAATATTCCTACTAGTGGGAGAATTCTCTCCCTAAGCAGCATGAGCTGGTAAACATCAGAGCTCATGCTGGGAACTGTCCTTGGGCTGTCTCGGGCCCAGGGAACTAAGCTGTAAATAACGAGCACCCACGCACACCTGCAGGGGGCTGAGCTTGCCATCCTGCAGGTGTGGACACCAGGGATTGTTTTGATACAGAGTGACCTATCTGTACCTTGCACATAACTCTGAACCAATCTGTACTTTCCACTTGTGTCCTCCTCAGCTAGATGTGCACACCTCTTCTAAAATGGTATATAAGCTGTTGCACTTCCTTAATAAAACTGTACTGTGCATCGCACTGCTAGCAGCTGAGTCGACTTGTCAGTATCCCAACCGATCCCGGTCTCCTCCGCCTTCCTGCCTCCCGCACCTACTCCTGAGAACTCTAATCCAAAATGTTTTATCAAGGAGTGCTGACTTAGTTTAAAGATTTATGTATTTAAAAACATTCCACATGGAAGGTAAACCAGGACCATGGCTATAGTCTTGATTGTAATTCCTCATTATTTTCATTGTGTTATGGTTGGTTTTGAGTTTGGTGGATATGTTTGAGGTTTTTTTGTTTGTGTTTTGGGGGTGGGTTGGGTGGTTTTTAGGGTGGTTAGTTGTTGCTTTTTGTTTACTTGGTTTTTGATGGTGTTTTGATTTTGTGTGTGTTTCATTTTGGTGTTTATTTTGTTTTATCCTTCACAAGCACTATATCAGGTATCAGACAGAAGCCTAGCCCCAAACACCTCTTTCGGTAGAGCAAATTATGTTCTTCATGTTTTCCTCAATTGCTTAAAGGCAATGAAACCTGCACATGAAATTAACAAAAAGCTACATTAGATGACTGATGTATTAAATTAGATTACTGAAAAATCTTGAAATGGGAGGAACTTGTAACTGATCTTGTAATTAAAGCTATGAAGAGTGGTACACTGAAAAAACAGCTACATAAAGTAAAATTTATATTAAGAATGTTTATGAAGAAACATTTTTTCTTTTTTTTTACTTCAGCAGAAAGATTAAATGCCTGTTTCTCTAGGTGTTTCTAAATAATACTGCTAATTGCCTCTCACAAGAAGAGAAATACCTTTGCAAACTCTATGTTGGTAAAGATTTGTGTGTTTATTTTCAAGCAGCATAAAAATAGTGCAGTTGATTTCACTGAAACAAATATGACTGGAGCCACATATATACAGGTAACCAGACACATTTTCAACATTAAGTGGCAAGTATGCACACAATATCACTATGATTATATTGGAGGTTAAAACTTCTTTGTAGTAAGACACAATTAGAAATATATATGCCAATGAATTAGCAAGTCATATTATTATCATCCATCTATATTTTATACCTTTTCTCCAATTTTCAAATGCAGAATGAGATTTATTACTGTCAATCTCGCATCCATGTAGTAGAAAGTACGTCCTGGGCTGCATCAAGAGAAGCGTGGCCAGCAGGGCAAGGGAGGTGATTCTTCCCCCTCACTCTGCTCTTGACCTCACCTGGAGTACTGTGTATGGTTCTGGACCCCCCAACACAAGAAGGACATCATACTGTTGGAGAGAGTCCAGAGGAGGGCCACAAAGATGATCGCAGGGTTGGAGCACCTCTGCTGTGAGGACAGGCTACAAGAGTTGGGGCTCTTCAGCCTGGAGAAGAGAAGGCTTCAAGGAGACCTTGTAGTGGCCTTCCAGTATCTGAAGGGAGCCTACAGGAAGGCTGGGGAGGGACTATTTACAAGGTCTTGTAATGACAGGATGAGGGGTAACGGGTTTAAACTACAAGAGGGGAGATTCAAAATAGATGTTAGGAAAGGTTTCTTTACAAGTGAGAGCGGTGAGACACTGGAACAGGTTGTACAGGGAGGTTGTGGATGCTTCCTCCCTGGAGGTGTTGAAGGCCAGGCTGGATGAGGCCTTGAGCGACCTGTTCTACTGGAAGGTGTCCCTGCCTATGATGGGAGGTTGGAACTAGATGATCTTTGAGGTCACTTCCAACTTAAACCATTCTACGTTTATCCAATAAAATACAGTATTTAATGTGTCTCTATATAAATGGTATGTATACCACATATTTGCACTATACATAAAATAGACATACACAGCTTAGATACTGCGCTTTGAAATACTACATGACAGCAAAGAGCAGTTATTCCTCTTACCGGTGAGAGTTTCCATAACATTGCCAGTTATGATATTCTTCCATAAGATCAATATGATCAAGCGTAGAATTATAGAAATCCGTGTATGAAATAATAGGAGGACTGATCAGACTATTTGAAGCATCTACAAAGAAAACACAAGTCTCTCAAAATACTGCCTGGATTAGGAACATCTCTTTTCTAGGCATTCTGAGCAGCAATGACCTGGGAAACTCTAACCCAAATCAGCTGCTATTAACTTTGGCTGTCTTAGCTACAGAAATACAACTATAATGCAAGACCATACGACATCATATTCATTACTGTAGAATATAGTAAATCCCTGGCTCAGCACATTTATGATAACAGAACCCCCATTTGACTCTAGTCCACTTAATGATATACACTAAGTTAAGGTTTCAGGGATAAAGAATGCTATGTTCTGTTGGAATCAATGAAAAGCAGTTTGATAGGTGGATTTCTTAAACATTCATTTAATTTCAAACATAGCTACAGATTAACTCCACATGCTTTCCAGTTAGCAATTATCTGAGTTTGATGCCTGTTTGCAAAAGGAATGGAAAGGGAGTGGTACAAAACATAATATGCAAAGATAAACCTGTTTCCTGAGACAACTGCTATGCTATCTAGACTCATTAGAACAAAACCAAAATACTTAGCCAAATGAAGAAAATCAATTAACATTTAGATGCCTATCTCAGTATGTAACACTCATGTATTGTCAGACAGCTTATAGGGTTTCTCTGTTTGCACCTGAACATAACAATCTTAGTCAGACTGAAAGTAGTGAATTTTGAATTATTCAGTATCCTTTTCTC
Source organism: Tricholaema leucomelas (assembly GCA_013400475.1). Lineage (NCBI taxonomy): Eukaryota > Metazoa > Chordata > Aves > Piciformes > Lybiidae > Tricholaema lacrymosa > Tricholaema leucomelas. The sequence continues at coordinate 241,983 of WAAF01017487.1, read as the reverse complement.
CCAGAATTTAAGGAATTAGCCAGTCTTTCATAGATGACCAGACAACATGTCTTGGTTTTAGACACAGCTGAGCTTGTGTGTCTGCAACATGCTTTTAAGTTGACAGTGAAATGAAAATGGCTCCATTCTGATCCTAATTTTCACTTGGTAGTTTAAATTTCGCCTGGAAGTAAGAAAGGGTTTTCACCCTTCAAGTGAAAGTGACTGACATTAAGCCTTCCATTTCCATAGTAAATGCTCTAATCACTGAGCTATTGGAGATGAGTAGAAGAAAACTGGCCAGGGACTTGCTTTTTTTTGAGTTGTAGTTTTGGACTTAAGAGGCATATTGCATTGCCTAACTTTTCTTAGATGCTAAATACTTGTGTGGGATTAAGGCAGTAACAGAAGAAATTCTGGTAATTATACACTTAAAAGAACTTCTGTTAGAAGTCTAAGGGAAACCTTAACCATCAGTTACTCTGGGGATTTTTGTTTGAAGGACCTCCAGTTGTTGTTACAGGAAAATTATATGTAGCAATTATTCTCTACTGGAAAGAAAAGACAAAAAATTGCTAATAGAAGGTGAGAACTTTTGATTACTACTTTTTGGCATTTTATTGTAGTTCATACTGTGCCATCATTACTGTCAGTCTTCCCCAAAAGGAGTGGTACAAACTATCTCCATCCCATATTTACACACGCACACACACCTGCATACATATACATACACAGCTCAAGAAAAATACCTACTAAATAAAGACAGAACTTTGGTTGCTGATGGAATCCACCAGGTACATTTCACCATAGGTGGAAACTCTTCAGGTTTTGCAGGAAACAGACGTAAAGAAATAAATTGCAGTAACCTGTCCACCAGTTGCTTGAACCTCCTTTGTGTAATCCTAAAACAAACATGCTGCAGTTACTCTCATGTGACCACTGTCTACACAGGAGTTCATATTATCAATATTACTTTTTTTTTTTTAAAACAAAAGCTTTTGTTCTACACAAATTAACATTCCAAATACTCATTTTGAAGAAGCATGCTTCAGAAAAAGTTTCTCTAAAAAGACAAGAAGCAATACAGAATCATTACTTGTTCTTGGCTTCTAGTAAACAAAAAAAGAAACAAAAAATATTTGGCTATTTCCCTCCACAATCTGAATATGGAGAAATGCTGGAATTTTTACTTTGAGTTACTTGGTCCTATTGAATTAAGAGTAGAAAGTACTTCATACACTTGTGACAAGTGCACGTTTTAAATTATGTGCTGCATTGCTTCCATATCACAACACACATGTTTAGGTACTACTGAAGCATCCTTTTCTAAAGAAAACCTTTTGATGGTTTAGATTTCTAATATATTTTGAGAGTAAAAACATTAGTATGCCTATTGCATCCTTAACCAAGATGGTTATAAAAACCAATTCAAATGAAATATTACCACAAGTTTAGGCACATTAGATCTATTATGGGGTGGTGGTAAGAAAATGTAATTTATGTCACTGCAGAGAAGAAAATCCTTTATTAACATACACCCTATGAGATGACAGAACTGTAAAATATGGCCATTCAAACTGTTTTTTACTCCAGATGGAACTTCTTGCACATTCATTATGTGGAAGGCAACCTGCACATCAACTTAAAAGCCTGCTCTTTGGGTAGTTATTCCCATATGACTCTAGTAATAATGTGTTATTAGAGTTATGTCAATTAATTAAAAATCTAATGGCCTAGCCATGTTCTCTCACCACCTCTATTACACTAGGAAGCAGGGACTCGCTTTCATTTCTGCTTCTGACACAATACAGTAAAGTTGCAATATCTTTTGCAAACTATGCAAGATAAACCTTTATTTACACAAAGATCATAAAGATGTTTGTATTAATAACACAATTTGAACATGTATCTAAAAACTTCACATACATATGTTTGCAATGATGTTTTTTTTGCATAAAGGTATTTTTACACATTATATACAGTTTGCATCTATAAATCAGTATCACTTAGTGGACTACATCCAAACGTACTTTGAAGACAATTAAAACAATCTCTTCAGTCAATTAAATTAACTTTCATATAATTTATAATACAGTCAACATCAGTGGAAAGACAGTAACAATTGTAATCCTGAAAATAGAATTTTAGATTTTATTTTGTTATGGTTTTTTTTACTTTTTAGACCAGTGCACTAGGAAATGATGGTCAGCTTCTGTTAAGGCTGCTATCTGTCTTAGCAAGTGAGCATAGATGACATAAGTAGAAGTGTTACTAAATTGAGGATTCTGAAAAAGATTAAAAAAATGTGTTAGGTTAACAAACTGTAGAAAGGGAAAAAAGGTCATTAGGATTTTTTTTCTCTTATGTTTGTTGTTGCCAATACAATTAACTCAGGAAGGTAATTTACAGAATTGCTGCAAACAGTGGTAAACTATGGGAAAAATATTTTCAACTTCTAGACAAATTAAAAAAATACATAAATCCTATATTGTAAAAGTATGATTTTTGTTGTTGTTGTTTCAAAAGAAGGTCCACAGGAAATAAAGGCAGTGCTTAAAATAGTTTTCTGTATTAGCATCTACTCTGTAGCACATAAATAACACTCCTCCGAGTGATGTGCTTTCCATCATGGTAATAAAGATTCTCCCAGCTCCTGTCTTCACTCACATCAACCCAAACCTATTTCCCCTCTTACTTATGAGTTCACACATCCCCACTTTTCAGCAGTATATCTTCCTTACAATTCACAGCTATGATACTACTCCAGAGATGAAAACTATTGTCTCAATGGAAAAAAAAAAAAAAGCCTTCTGATCTTTTCCAAAACCAGATGAAACCTCTCCTTGTGTGAAGAGGTGCTAACTACACTGGCAAAATTTAAAAGCAAAATTTGCTACAAAGGCAGGTTAAGTATAGTAGCAAAGGTGATAGATTAATGCAGGTAGAAATCAAACAATGTAGCCAGTCAGGCAGAAGGGAAGATTGATGGATAAAACACAGCACTGGAGAAAGTTACAGCAGCGTCAAAAAGTGCATATACTGAAACTTTTCTGGAAGGATCAGAGTTACAGCACACTACTAAAGCAAATCTGAGAATAAGGAAGAAATAAGAACAAATAACCTGCTAACACGTTTGTTCTTTCAACCCACAAAATGATAGGAAACAATTACACGCCTATTAGTTCATCATTTCAATCTATGCAACCTTTCTCCATCAACTATCTCTCGCAAGCCCCCATTCCCATCATGCACGCTCTACCCTACACTTCTTCCATGTTATAAAACATTCTTATGACAGGAAATGTGAAGCATTTCACCTATATAAAGTATCTGGTTTGCATAGTATACTGGTTTATAGATTGTAAGTTAAGCAGACATATACTTCAATAAAAACGCTACTTTTTCTTACCTGTAAAAGTATACAGTATGCTCTCAGGTCATCTTTTGTTCGTGGCCTATGGATGTAACAACAAGCAGAACCACATGTATATATATATCATATATACACATTCAAAGTCATGAAATCATGCACTCCAGAATTTAAATTTGCTTTGACAATACATGCAAAATATCATATTTAAGGATTTTTGTTGCTCTCAGAAACTGAAAAGGGCACTTCATGATTCTGACTACTCTGAAGGTGGTAGGTTATTTTAGCATCTGTCTTTGAGGAATAATACAAGACAGCAAAAAGAAGAGTCAGAACTGAAGGTAAGAGGTGTTCCAAAGAAGAAGTCCTTGCTGTTGTCTATCTGGGGTGACACCATGGAAGAGTTTATTTGTCCCTGTGCTAATTTGAAGCTAGCTAGAATGTTTTGGTGAGAAGAACTACATTACAGGCTGTGAAAGGAAAACAATGGTGATGTCTACTTCACTCATTGGCTTGCTGAGATGTGTAAAAAAGGAAAGCAAAACATAGCTAACACACTTGGCACTTCTCTCGCTTGGGGCTGCTGCTGCGGAACTGGCTGGGCTACATCTCTCTCTCTCTAACCTCACCCTCCATTTTGGACTAATCCACTTTGCTTCCTAACCCCCCTGGCCAAACCTCCATTCTTCCTTGGGACTGGGGTAAGGTTGAGAGGGGTAGGGGGGGGAGGTGAAGGGGTGGTTGTGAGCCCCTCCTGGGGACTCAGGTTTCTGGGAGGGGAGTTGTGTTTCTGTATTACCTTTTACCTTGTATATTTCTGTATATAACTGTATGTACTGTAAATATCTGCTTGTATATTGTGCTAGCTGTAAATATAAGCTTCATTCAAATTTCCAGAGCCGGCTGAGTCTAGTCTGGGTGATTTCTAAAGTGTGGGGGGCAGGAGTGGGGGGAGGGAACACTCAAACCACTACAGTCCCATATTTGGTATTTTCTGCCAGAATTTTCCATACGCCATTACTACTGCAGCCTCTATTTCTTGCATTTTTTTTTTCTACTTCAAGGGCTTTACATTCCCACAAATACACATGCAGCAACTGCACAGAAAAAGTAGTACAAGGTGGAGACAGGAATAGCCAAGGGCTGGGTCACAGGTGAGTCACAACAAAGTGCTGTCTCTTACTATATCTTTTTGTGAATTAAACTACAAATTCTTACTTCTATTACTTCTTGCTAAAATGTCATCTCCAATCTTCCTGCCTTTGGGCTATCCTCTTCTGCATCCTGCACTGCCCTTTCTATGCTGTTGCCACACATGAACAGTATTGTGAAGTAAACTTTGGATCAAGGTTAAAACATCCTAGTTGTTGTTGGAGGGGTGAGTGGGGAGAATACCTTTCACTCCAGATAAATTTCTTAATATGTCTTACAGTTGAACTGCCCAAAAGATGGCACTGGCTCACATTTTGGCAGGGGGGGATGCATGGGTAAGTCTGGAGTCTGCCTCTCGGAGGTTCAATATCCGCTTAAACATTAAAGACATACTTCAGCAGATTTGCTTGCCAAAAGGAGACAAGTTTGTACAAGTCAAATACGTACTATCAGAATATTTTCTTAGTAAAACAATATAGACCAAACATATCTCAGCTGTAAGTGTTGGCAGAGGACTAATGCAAACATTTGTTATGAATTACCCCTTCCATTCTTGTAGCAAACCATTAATTATTCCTTTTAGGACTGACTTCTGAACATCTTGAGGCTATGGAAAAATGAGAGGGGAAAAAAAAAAATCACATCTGTTGTAATTACACATATTCTACACATGATACTGTATGAACTAGCAATTTTATTTTGCTTATAATTCAAGCCAGCTAAGAAATCTCGTCTTCTGATGCTGAGCTCCTAAGACCCTTTTCTCTCGGACTATTAGGTGAGACCTGGAGTTTTGACAATGAGGGCATTCAAAATTTTAAATAATTTAAATATAATGTCTTGTCCTTTGTTTACTATTCACAGTAATGACTTTTTTGCTGCCTTCATCCTTACATTTTCCTTATTTCCACCATACATTGTCCCATCGCTGTCATGTCACATCTTGCAATCTGTGTAACAAAAATCTCCTCCTTTTACTAGAGCAGTTTTCATGGTTCTATGGCAATTCCCATGGGACCATTTTAAGTATGTTTTGAGAGATTCTTCAGATATCATGCATATCTAATAAAAACTTTTGGTATAAATTGCTTCTTAGCACATTTCTTTCCTGTAATAACTGTTACAATGTTTTAAAACAGGAATTCTTTCCTTCTACTTACAGTATTTAATAAGGCATCATAAACAACATTCACAAATTTTGCATCGATTCCAGAGTCCTCAATGGTGTTAAATGGAGAACTGGTGTCTTTCTGTAAGTTAAAGAATACATGAAGCATTTTGGTAGTGAAATCTCTCAAATATTTTAGCTGTCTTTGAAAAATAGAAGTTCAACAGCCAGTTTAAAAAGAACACAGAGAGATAGGACTTTATTTTCATCATCAGAACATAAGTCCTCTCTATCTCCTCTGCCCTGGTGAGGCCACATCTGGAATATTGTGGGCCTTTCAGTTCAAGAAGAACCTCAGAGGACTGCTTGTAAGATTCCAGCGCAGAGCCACAAAGATGATTAAAGGAGTGGAACACCTCCGCTATGAGAATAGGCTGAGGGAGTTTGGGCTCTTTAGCATGGAGAAGAGGAGATTGTGGGGTAGCCTCATTCACGTTTACAATATGTGAAGGGCAAGTGTCAGGAAGATGGAGTCAGGCTTCTCTCAGTGATGTCCAAGGACAGGACAAGAGGCAATAGGTGCAAACTAAGGCATAGGGGATTCCATGGGAATATAAGGAAAATTTTTTTCCACTGTGAGGGTGACAAAACACTAGAACAGGCTGGCCAGAATGGTTGTGGAGTCTCCTTCTCTGGAGACATTCAAAACTTTCCTGGACGCATTCCTGTGTGACCTTCCCTAGGTAATCTTACTCTGGCAGGGAGGCTGAACTGTATGATCTTTTGAGGTCCCTTTCAATCCCTAATGTTCTGTGAATCTAAGTTACCTTTGTTAATGCATGAAAGATGAAGCTAAATAATATTTATCCTACATATTGGCAATATTCAGGCTGAACTATATGATCTTTTGAAGTCCCTTTCAATCCCTAACATTCTGTGAATCTCAGTTACTTTTGTTAATGCATGAAACATGAAGCTAAACAATATTTATCCTACATATCGGCAATATTCAGGTGATGTCATTATCTTATCATTCAAAATTAAAAGTGTAAGAATGTTTCTAATAAGAAATTAAATAAAATGTTCATTGTTGCAAATCTGTCATCAGACAAGAGTAACAAAACAATAAGCATCCAATTAATATTAAGTAACAAAAATCCACTGGTTATTGTGTCTAGATTCAGGCTCTACTGTCCATGTTAAATATAATGAACACACTTTAATTGGTAATAAGCAGGAAATACTGATTTAACATAAATTAAGAAAGTTTTCCTATGAATATGATCTCTCCCAAGGAAAACAGAATACGCCATCGTGACACAAACTATACTGCTTGAGCCCATATCATACTTTTTTCATGGACATGGAATATTTGCTTCCATATTTGCCTGGGCCTCCATATTAATTACATTAGCTTGCATGTTTTTAAAGTGTAATTTGTATAGAAAGCATCTACACAGTCATAGTGGAATTTTTAAGCTCCAAATAAAGGAATGCAGTTATGGACTGTCTCCCAAAAGCAAGTGAGATCATAAAATGATCATAGTAGGCTCGAGTAACAAGCTTTTGTAAACATTTTGAAGATACAAAGCACTGCAACTACTAAATAGTATTATGAATTATCTTCTACCTTAAATGCAGCATTTATCTCCAGGAAAGAATCAAATGTTGTGGAATAAAAATTATGTACAGCTTTCCAATCTCCTGATGACTTAGCCTTTTCCACATCATCCCTAGAAAGAATACAGTAAAAAATTGGCAATAAGGGTTCAATCTTCCCAACCACTTAAACTTTAGAATACACTGTAGCTCTAAGCTTTGCTCACTCGGAACACTTAGATATCAGACAAGTATAGTATCAGTATCTTCCTAACATCATCTTTGTCACTTTAAGATCATGGTATTATAAGAGAACAAAAGCATGCTTTCTGTTTGATACACCTGAGCAATGCCTCTCATTCACAGTATTAATTCATGGTGTCACAGTTCAGAATGCTAAGACAATTAGCAGAACGGAATGATACTGAAGGTACACTGATGTGATAAGATTTCTGAGACTAATTTATTCAGGTATGCAGACTCCTAGACCAATCAAATTCATTACAACTCATATTAAATCTTTTTTCTCTTAAGAATTTTCATCTCAAAATGAATCTCTGTATGCAACTGTATACATTCCTTAAGGGGACAACAAAACATATGGATTTACTCTTAAGGTGTTTTGAAATATTGGACCTTAAAGCAAATGCCTGTATATAAACTTGTGTATAATATCATACACTGAAAAACAAACACACACATAAAACAACCCCAAATCAACTAACAACAACAACAAAAAAACCCTACCAAATAAAAAAATCCCCCAAACAGCCTTTGAAGGAGAATTTTATTTTAAATATCAACAACACTGATGACAGAAATCCCAGTTTGCTCCCCACCCTCAGTTAGTTTCTTGGTACTAAATAAGTGTGTTTTTTTTTTAAAGTTACCAATTGCACATACCAAAAGTGCTGATGACTTCTTCATACACCTCTTTGTAAGAATAAAATTCTAGATAATTATGTAATTAGGTAGCAGTCAATAGATAAAAAAAATCTGCATATTTAACAAATTTCATCTCTTCAGATGATCTGAATACCAACAAAGATTCACCTCTTGTCAAATTCTCTTCTACATCTGTTTCCTTTTCCACCAGCTACACACACTGACTCATCAAAACAGCACCACTTCTCACAGAATGCACAACATTTCAAACATGTGGGGAAGAGCACTGAATAGTATATGCTCATACATCTCTTACAGCAATTATGATTTTTGATTTTTTTTTTTTCCATCTGTTTTAAACCCAGAAGAACCAAACTTCTTCACAGGAATACTTCTCATTTCCTAAGAGCACATCCACACTAAACAAAGACACTGCCAATATACGTTCACATAGTGCTGGCAGAATCCCCTAGTGCAAGTGCACCTCATGCTATTAGTTTTTCAATAAAACTATGCTATTTCCTCAAATGACAGTGTCAACACCAACATAGTTATGTTCTCCAAAACTATAAGTGAAGGAAAAACTGTTCCCTATTGCTTTGTGCCCAGAGCAAATCAAAGAGCACATGGGAAACAGGCTATACTATTTAAAAAACAATTCAGGTGGTTTCCCTGGAGACTTCTGCTAGTCAATCAAGTATCATGTGCCAAGTATAACAGTGCTGGAAGAAAACTGATGCAGGTATAGTTTTGATTAAGGGTCTGTACTGATCTGGAATATTGGAAGTGGAACTCTATTTCACATCAATTCCATTTCTAGCTAAATTAGTGTTATGGGGCAGCATCACAAATATTGTTTGCACACAGCTTTTATTATTTTGTTTTTAACTTAAAACATAGTGCCTCTCATAGAGAAGTGCAGCAATAGCTTACACTTACACTTAAAATTGTGGTCAAAAAGCAGCAAGCATACATTAAAAAAACCCCTTTATTTTGCTATAAAATTAATACCAAAAAGTAACACACTGTAACGTAACAAATGAAGAAACACTATCTGCAGTTTTAGCCAGTTATGATCACCACTCCAGGCCCTCAAATATGATACATTTGAATGTCTGATGTGCAGTGTTTCACACAAGACTGAGAATGCAGGATGGACAGGACACACCATAACAATCAGTACAAACAAAATAGCCAAGATCAAAAGGGATTTCCCAGCCTACAATAGGCCATACATATTTTTTCCCTACACTGAAGGGCAGGAATTGAATTTCTAAGTCTGAAGTACAAGCTTTGCCATTCCCTGAACACAGTAACACTTAGGCTAGAGAAAGTATTTTCATAAATTTCACAAGAACAGAAATTATCAATCCTAGCATCACAACGAGACTAACTTCTCAGTCTTACTGAACTGTTTACTCATTTGAGATTAACAAAATCTAATGTATGAATTAGGAAAAAAAAATAAGAACATCCAAAGAAAGAGAGTACACCCTTAGAACAATTAGGGTAACTTACTGAAAATCTTGCACAGTTTTGGTTCGGATGGGAAAGGAAGGTTCAGGAGGAATTGGTGCTTTCGCTTCTTGGGGTAATGTATCTATGGAGATGCGCTGCTTTTGTCGTACATCAAGGCAAATGGGAGGTAGGTCTCTCACTTAAAAAAAAACAAACCCAAACAACAATAAATACAATGCAACCATACACATACTAGCCAGTGAAACACAGATATATAGAAACTGGGAAAAAAAAAAAAATCAAACACCACACACTGGTTGATTCTGCACCTTTAGACCCATGTTCATACAAGTACTTTTCTTATCACATGCTTACCATAGACATGATAGAAACTCATTAACTGAGGGGAAAAAAAAAACCTCTGAAAGTGTCCTAGAAAGACTTCATAACTACTTCTTTCTGCACGAAGTGCTCCCTCCTGACAACGGAGAGAGAAAATTGTCCAGTCTGTCACCTGCATAAGGCCTTCTTAAAGAAGGGAATCTCTACTATTTAATAAATGAAGTGAATTGCTACTGTGCTGCTGGGGAAAAAAGAGGGGAAAAAGTAAAAAACAGAAAAGGCAGCAAGCTGGCCACCTGTGTTCCAACTCATTATCAGGAAAAAATAGCAAAATATTGTATTTACATAAGATGTGCTGGCATAAGACGTGATGCATTACATCAGTAACACATACTAGTATATATATACAACAGTCTCAGCATTGCACAAGAAAATCCCAAATTCATTTATAGTTTAATTTTAGAAATGAATGCTGCAGAATTTTAATTAACTTGTCCTGAACATTAAGCCTTCTAATCTGTGCCTATTTTGGACATCACATCTACCTGAAGTTCTGAGAAACTCAAGCTAAGCAAGTTAGAATATATTACCCAAAAGTCAAATGATGTCATGGAATTAGAGTTACCCAGAGTGATTTTGTCATATTTGCCATTTAAAAGACAAACCAAGGAGTCTCTGACTGGTAATCATTAGTTAAAAACAGTAGTGTTTGTGTAAACACTGTACATGCAAACTGTAAGACTGGTGTTTCCTACCTGTAAGAAAAAAAACAAACCAATATCTGAAGCACAACCACACCAAGTCCAACTATTTTCTGACGTACAAGGATAAGACTTCAGTTAGGTTTTCTACGCTGTGATATATCATTTTATCTAGAGCTGACTAGCCATCATCTACAACCTCCTAAAATAACCTTTCCACTAAACAAAATGGGAAATGCAAGGTTTCTGGCTTGCAGAGAACTACTGCTGAAGCAATAGCATCATTAAACATTTCTCCTCAATAAATCTGGCTGTCCATTCCAAGTACAAACAGTGGTGCCTTAACATGGTCTTTCTACTCCATTCCTTGTTTTGTATTAGGTGCAAGAACACAGTATTGTGTTCATGTGGCAAGGTTTTGGCAGCAAGGTGGCTGCCAGGGTGGCCCCTTCAAGAGGAGAGCTGGGAATGCCAGCTCAAAAATATGCCCACCACTGGTCAAAGCTGAGCCCATCAGTGACACATGTAGTGCCCCTGTGGAAATACACTTAGAAAAGGGTGCAAGACTCTGCAGAGTACATAGGGGTTGAGGGCAGATAGCAAGAGGAAGAGCCAGAGAGATCACCCTGCAGACATCCGTGGTGACTGGAGAAGAGGGAAGAAGGGCTCCAAGCACTGAAACAGAGACTCCTCTGCAACCTGTGAAGAAAATAATGGTGAAGCCCATAGTGGACCATGGTGAAGCAGATAGCTGCAGTGATAGAGAGCCCAGGCTCTGAAGGCCTACAAGGCTTCTGGCAGGAACTGCAGCCCATGGCAGAGACTCATCATGAAGCAGTATATTCCTAAAGAACTGTACCCTATGGAAAGCATCCACATTGCAGAGGTTCTTGAAGAATTGCAACTCACTGGAAGGACCCACATTAGAGAAGCTGGTATAAGATTGCATCCCATGGGAAACATACACTGATGGAGCAGGAGAACAGTGTGAGGAGAGAGAAGTAGCAGACATTAAGTTCTGGGAACTGAGTGCAAGCTCCACTCGTCAGTCCTCTGTGCTCCTTGGAGTGAAGGAGGTAGAAGAGTGGGGAACAAAGGACACAAATTGAGCCTAGGAAGAAAGAGGTACAGGGGGAAAGTGTTCTGAGTTTTGTTCAACTAGCTATAAATTAATATCCCCAAGTCAAGTCTGATTAGCCTTTGACTGTAACTGGAAAACGTACTCCCTGTTTTTACCTCAATCTATGATCTTTTTCATCCTATTTTTTCCCTGTGTCCCATTGAGGAGGGGAAGTGATAGAGTAGCTTGGTGGGTATCTGGCAGCTGGTAAAAGTATTGCCAGCAGAAGTAAGAAAAAAAAAATTGAATGTAGTACACAAGAGCATCCATTTTACTGACAACATCTTTTCAAACACTCCTAAATCAGACTAGAAATGCTTTTCACTGCACACTTAAAAGCATCTATATAAATTACAACATACATTTGGGAGAAAATACACTACATAAAGTAAGTGTCCTCAAAAGTCAAACATGTTAAACCAAAATCCTTGATGAATTGTCTAAGAGTCCTCTAAATCTTTCCAGAGAATTGTTTCTTTAAAAAAAAACCAAAACAAAAACCAAATCACTAAACATCAAAGAGTAGTATCATTGCTCTGACATCTACTCCATTTATCACAGCAGGGAAATAGATGCTAACAAAATCCCCAGAACCCAAAGGCAGATTTGTTTCAGTCATGGTAACGGCAGTGACACTGTCATTGTGACTTAATTCAGCCACCATTTATCAAGCAACAATAGACCTGAGTTTCCCTCAACCCCTCGAGTATGGCATTGATTAGAGATATCGAACCTTGCCACTCTGGCAACTGGAATTTAAAGCTACTTAAAGAGAAGAGCAGCAATTTCAAAACCAAGATGGACACATAGACAGTAAATTACTTCAAGCCAAGGTGTCAAACAATCTCACCATGCAAGTGCTCTGCTATTGCACAGTATTTGCTGAAAACACAATGGACCAACTTAAAAGAAACTATGTCTTAGTTTTATACTCAAAGAAAAACAAGTCATGTTCATTTAGCTCTCATTCTGCCTTCTCAATTTTAAGGGGATTAAACATTGAATTATAGTCACCTGAATACACTGAAAAGAGGACAATATTCTCTCCATATCTGCAGACGATACAGCTGTTGACAGAAGATGTTTCTCACTTCAGTAAATTGAGGCTGCAGGTGCTAAGCTGGTAACTTGCACCCTGCTAGCAATGTAGTTTTATTTGGAATACAAGCAGCTTAAATTAGATACACTAAAATGGAATTTTAATAGTGTGTTTAATAAATACTATCAAAACCAGTATGTTTTTCCATCATTCAAGCTGACTTGTAAATAGATTTATTTGCTTGTCTGACATTCAGAAACATTAATTAAGATCTGCTACTTGAGTTCCATTGAGAAATTCCAAAACTTTATGTATTGAGTTGATAAGCAGCAAACACAATAGTACAAGACAAGAAAAAAAACCCAATTATTTCTGGCTGTTTGCCCAGTTACAACAAATAAAAAGACTCGGCGATGTACGACTGCATAAGGCATGATCAAAACCTTTGTGGAAGAAAATCTCATTCATATAATGCAGAATTCACTAGCACAAGGACATTCAGGATGAATCTGCTTAGAACAGTAGTTCTTTTCATGATGACCAACACAGCTACTGCCAGATGAAAATTTTCAAAGCAAAGGAAACAAACCTTACTTTTATTTGCAACATTATAAAAGAACTAGAACCATCTAGTTAATATAGAGATTTCATAACAGATTGCTGTTGCATTAGAAGACTTGTTATATAAACACAATTTCTGTTGCAGCTACTCAACAAATACCACCCTACATTTCATGCTGTATTTATCACCATTATTTTCTCCATGCTTCTCTTTTCCAATTAAATTGACATCCTTTGAACTCAAGCTTGCAATATTACCAGTATATACATCTATAGATACACATGTTATCCAGAGAGATAACATATGTATAAACTGAAAAAACTCATCATCTAAGTACCATTCTTGATTTCTAGAATAGCAGTATTTTTAACTGAGAATTTAAGAAGTATTTTTAGCTGAGAATTAAAAAAAAAAAATATTACTTTTTCCATAGAATACACATACCTCTTTAAAAATATTTGAGTGCACTGGGGACTGTCAGTAAAAGTGATCTGTTTTTATATCAGCAGGTTATCGTGATCCTGAAACTACCAGCATATCTGAGGAATGGGTGTCAAGTGGATGGGGCCAATCTCTTTTCAGTGGTCAGTAGCAAAATGACAAGGAGCAACGGCTACAAATTGGAACATAGAAGTTTCACCTCAACATGAGGAGAAACTTCTTTACAGTCAGGGTGTCAGAGCACTGGAACAGGCTGCCCAGAGAGGTTGCAGAGTCTCCTTGAGACTTTCAAAACCCACCTGGATGTGTTCCTGTCCAAACTACTCTAGGGGATTTTGCCTTGGCAGAGCGGTTGGACTCTATGATTTCTGGAGGTCCCTTCCAACCTCTAATGTTCTGTGTTCTGCTTAACTTTACACATTGATGTTTATTTCAATAATATATCCTTGACTGCTGCAGCAAAGGTAGTGTGGCCAGCAGGACAAGGCAGGTTATTCTCTCCCTCTGCTCCACTCTTGTCAGAGCCCACCCAGAGTATTGTGTCCAACTCTGAAGCCCATAACACAAGAATAACATGGAACTGTTAAAGTGAGTCCAAAGAAGGGCCATACAGCTGATTAGAGGACTAGAGCACTTCTCCTGTGCAGACAGGTGGAGAGAATTTTGGTTGTTCTGTCTGAAGATGAGAAGTCTTGAGGTAGGCTTTAGAGCAGCCTTCATTTTTTAATGGGTCTTCAAGATAGGTAGAGAGGAAGCTTTGACAGAGGCACGTAGTGATAGGATCAGGGGTAATGGCTTCAAATTGGAAGAAATTAGATTCACAGTAACATTAAGAAGAAATTCTTAACCATGAGGGTGGCGAGACATCGGAACAGGTTGCCTGGAGAATCTGTAAAAGCTCCAGCCCTGGAAGCGCTCAACGGCAGTTTGGATGGGGCTTTAAGCAACTTGATCTAGTAGGAGGTGTCCCTCCCTGCCCAAGGCAGGAGGATTTGAACTACATGATCTTTTAAGGTCTCTTCCAATCAAAACCATTCTATCATTCTATAACAAATACTGCCATTCATTAGTATGTTGAAAATTAACAACTGAGTACTTAATGAGGCAGCAATTACAGCTGGGACAGTATGATGTGCAGCAAGAACTAGGGGTACTTCTAGAGAGTGGCATCTAAATTTTACCATATATGTAAGGTAGAAAAAAAAAGTGAAATTAATGAAATGAATTGGTATGGCATTTTTCACGCTAGTTAGGCCAATGCTAGATTTAATATTACTTTGTTCTAACTTTCATTGAGCAGGTTTTCATAAGATCGTGTGGTGGATTGGGAATTTCCCCCTTGCCCCCCAAATTAAAATCTACCAGACCAGCTGAGACAGCTTGGAAGATAAAGCAAAGTGAAATTTACAAGCATGCATACAAAACATATTTACAATTACATACAATTTAGAAATACAGAAATCAAATCTTCTCCTCCAGACAGAGAAAGGCCCACAAGGGACCAAATGCCACCCTCTCTCTCTCTCCCAGATACAGCGAAGCTCACATGTTATCTGGTCAGTTAAGATTAGTTGAAAGAGATTAGAGAGAGAAGCAAAGAGATCCAGTACCCAAAAGCAAAGAAGAAAGAATTGTTTATATATTGGCTTAGCAAACCAATGAATGATGTAGACTTGATCATTAATATTCTTTTACAACCAATTATCTAATTTCTCTTACTAGACTATTCGAATAAGCCTTGAACCACTACAGACTGCATTAAGCAACTATTCAAACAGAAGCTGGACAGGAAACAACTAAGACTTAAATGATTGAGGACAGTATCTTGGACTCTATGAATCAACTACATGCATGTTTAGAAGGCTAGCAGATTAGTTAATATTGACAAGAGGTCATATTTAGCTTCTGAGAAAAAGAATAGTATCTGAGGAAAGGCAAAATGTTTTATCTCTCTGAGGACTTTCAGATTCCAATAATATTGCAGTTGTTCACATGCAATTCATATACAATGATGTCTCTCCAAAAACAAATAGGTGACAGCAATGGCCACCTGACGGTTGTTCTTCTAGCTTTGTTATTTCCATTTTAGGCTACTCTAAGAATCAGCAGAAATTTGATCTGCTTTGCAGCATCCTCTTTTTGCCCCCAGTACTGCCCTCAAGAACACCACTTTTACCTTAACTCCAGCAAGTTACACAGCAGTGGAAGTACTCTTCACTGGCCATGTGCAGCCACCTCGATTTCCTTTGTACTTTGCTCAAGTCGCTTTGTGCTGCACAAAAACCCTGTTCAGTTGTCATTTACACATAATTGCCTTTCATGTTTCAGTAATTGTGTGTGTTTGTTTGTTACTTTTTTAAAAGCAAAGCAAGCATATTTTCTTGCTTCCTAACAAAAATTGCTTAACCCCCCGCCCCGTCTTGCACTGACTTTTACTTTTGAGCATAGCTAGTAAGGAGACATAGATTATTTTAGTAAGGATCCAGTCTTGCAAGGTATTTCACCTTCTTCTGAACAGCTTTGAAACTAACTATACCTGTACATAATTTTGTTTCAAACTCACACTATTGAAATCTCTCTACTAATGCAGCATCTTTCTTTTGAGCCTTAAATTCACAGAATGCTTAGAAATACTTAAATCACGGAATAATACAGCTGAGAGGGATATGCTCAGATCAATATATACCTGACAAATCATTGTACAACCTGCTTTCCTAAGTCCTAAATTGCTGAAATTCTATATCCTGCCCAAAAAATCTCATCAGAGTCAGAATGTCATCTCATCAGACTCCAACCTAGCCTACTATACTGAATACACAGCTCCACTTCCTATTATTACCTCACCATGCACACAAACCTTCCATCTCACCTTTAAAGCTCTGCAGAACTTCTTAATCTCTGCCTGTAAACATTATTTGATGTCATTACTGGCCTTCACCTTCACTGAAAAATAGCAGTGAAAATGCCCTCTGCCTGCATCACTCCTGCCAGCCTTCAGGAGAAATCTTCTCCACCAAGTTCTGACACATTTTCTTGCAAAGTTGCAGTCTGATTGCATTTATACAAACAATATTTGCAAATGACTACTGAACCCATAACTTTTGTTAAAACTCCAGATGATTATTTTATCCTTCAGGTCTATTTGGTTTTTGGTTTTGTGGTTTTTTTTGTTTGTTTGTTTGTTTTTAATCTAGTTTGTCTCTATGACATAACCTCTACAGAGGATGGACTGTCATGCGTATCACTGCCCATGTAACGTGTAGCACAGCATAACTGAATGAAATTTAGACTTCTAGATTTTCTGGCACTACCACAATAGAAATACTGGCAGAACACTAAGCACCTTAAATTGGTAACTAAGTAACACAGGACTTTAATTCTCTTACCATTTTTGATGTTGGGTATAACAAGTTGTGTGGGTGAATTTCTGTTTCCGATGCCTTCCTTCTTTTGGTTGATACTTGTGATGAAACTGCTGAAAGTGGAAAACTGATTCTTGGCTCCTCTCTCCAACCCCTGTAATTAAGATGACAGCATGCTATAAAGGGCTAATACATTACTGCAAGAGTAATCTTACAAACTAAGTATTACACAAAATACTTACATAATTTTTATTACTTTAGTAATACCTAAATCAGACACCAATAATGATTCTGCAAGTCTGTTCCAAATTGAATCAGGAAAGATACCATAAAATGCCTTTCCATTACATTCAGAACCACCAGTATTAATTTGCAGAGTATAAAGTTATCTTTGGATTACTGTGAGGAAAACACAGTATGATTAGAATGCTTTCAATATTACTCTAACTTTGTGTGTCCTAATTTCTAACTACTTCTGTATTCCTCTCTACATCCACCTCAGTTTAAACAGATGATAGTGTCACATTCCTTTTTTCAAATAACTCTAATATACTAAAGTAGTTTAGACGAATTTCCCGAGACTTGAAATGCAGGGCCAAAAACTGTGTGTGAGCTAATCTGCTAACAAAATTTAAACCATGGCTACCTGAATATAAACACCTAATGATTCAAAATCGTCAGCATCAGCTGCCACTGAAGAAGAGCCAGCCAACAAACATTTGTTAACACAATGTTCAAGAACACCTGCTTGACTACCTGTATGTGCTACCACCGAGCCTGTGCATTAACACATTTTAACAGCGAACAGAAGTTAAATCACACAAGTTTCCACAGAATTGCATCAACTGGTCTGACACTGAATGCTATTAGATAGAGCATAGGTGGGTTAAGGGCCCAAGACAACAGATGTTGCATGATGGAGATGTTAATTTCAATCTCAGATCCAAGTCAGTTGTTATCAAGTGAAGATGGACTGACTCAGAAAAATTTACAAACTCTCCCTGCACATGATGATTTTCTGCCTCATATTAACCTAAAGATGCATTTACTTAGTATGTTAGCTCTGCTCTCAGAAATACAATCAAACCCACAAAACAACCACAAATGGTTTTGTGCAAGTCAAAACTGTCATTCCCCAAAGAGCAACAAAAGTTCTAGATTAATTAACATAACATCCTGTCTTATTTTCCCATTTTTTTTAAAACCCATACATTTCCTTTTCCCTTTAAGAGCTGTAAATTTGGAATAAGACATGCAGGCAGAGTTCTGAGGAAAGTACTTCACTTTCCCCACAACATCCTGAAATACCACCTGGAGGGTAATAACAGAGCCCATAAACCTGCCATGCAACAGTGTGTGTAACCTGGTACGCTGCCAGGAATTTCAAATAACTGACACAAAAGCTGTTTTTCCACTGCTTGTAACTCAGCAAATTATAAATTTGAACAATCAGCAGGACCTCTGGCTTTAAAAATACCAAGTTTCAATTTCTAGTTCCAAATTCCTTGTACGCAACAAACATTCAAACAAAATGTAATTACCACTGTAATTTTCACATTAACTTCTTTTATTCTATAACCTTTGAAATATCATTAAGATATTTCTTAAAAGTCACCTGGAACACGATTGGAGATAAACAGACCCTGGACAAATATACCAAGACATGACTGACTGCAAAAGGACTTTTAAACAAATCCAGACCTGAGGTTAGTCTGCTGTGTCACAAAACGCATGCTCTAGGCAGAACGCCTCTGGAGCTTGGACTTAGTCTAACTATGATTAATAGGGAATATATACCATAGACAATTAGGAACAGTAGGTTTTATGAAACTGACTATCCTGACAGCCTTTTTGACTGACTCAGCTTTCTAGGTTTTACTCCAGCCACACCATTGAAATAGTATAGGTATTTAAAAATGTTCTTAATGCCACCTTCCTCAGCAGTTATCAGAAACAACAGAAGTTGTACATGATCGTTAACTCTATCATCCTGCTCCAAGTGCGGTTCCAACGATATTAAATAAACATGCAGGCAAAGGCTTTACTGGAAAGCCCTGAAAGAACACTGGAAAACTACATTCTCATTAATGAGGATCACTGACATCCTGGGATAGTAATCTAGGACAAGCATACAGCACCATGTCATACTTCCAAGATTTTGTACAAGGTCAGTGAGCCTCTAGAGCCTAAAACTCTACACACATACTGCCATGAGAAAACCAAACCCACACGTAGAGAATGAGCATATTTAGAGGGAGTAAATGGATCAAAGTAATCTTCAGTCTTCTTTTTTTAAAGAGAACACTGCCAACTCACAACTCCACTGGCTTGTTAGTGGAAGTTTTGCAAAGCATCAAGCTCTCCATAAGACTGGTGACATACTAGCATCATATTTTACAAATCTATGATTTTCATTATTGAAGTTAAATTAGATGAAGGAAATAAGTCAAATTGCAGAGTACACACAGAGTGCTTTTTGGAAGAGGCAAAAGACCATCTCACTCAAGACCCATACCTACACAGCAAGCTGTGGTCAGTAAGGAGTAAATGTTTTTTGTCCTTGTGCAAGAAGGCATGGAGGACACTCATCACCTGAACGCAACTGTCAATGCAACAGCCTACACAAGATGTAGGATTTTCATTTCCACTCATATCTTGAAATGTGACCATGGAACTGGTTTTGCTTTACAGAAGACTACTTATTCCTGCTTACTAGAGGGAAGTTATTTAGCTTCCCACACATTTGTTTTCAGAATCTGCATACTGAACTTCAAGCCACCACCCCTTATATATTATTTCTAGGCACCATTTAGCTTGTAAGGAAAGCCTGAACTCCTTGCAGGACCATGTTAATGGGGTAATTTAATTTCCACAACTTTCCTTAGTTAAAAAAAGAGCAAAGAAAAAAAAATAACCATTCTTTCACAATCCCACATGGCCTTTGTCGAGGAAGGGCCATCATATGAATGACAATAGTCACACAATCACTTTATTCCAACTTGCAGCCATCTTAAAGGCATGATGAGACATCCTTCACACATGTGGTCTTAGGGGAGAAAGGATACCACATTTATCCACTGACTTGCTTAAAATTCTTACCATTTCCACAGCTGTTGTGGAAAACAGAAACTGTTTAAAGGATGTCACACCTTTATGTGGTCTTTGATGAAGCTCTAGTCACACCACATTAGTTATACAAATTTATGGTGAATCTTCAGTAAACTGAAAAAGTTAATTACACAAAAGGTAGGCAGATGATCTGAGACAAGGATATCTGAGGCTCACTCCCTATAGAACACAGATACAGCATCTGTATCATTCTGGTCAAATTTAGAGATAATAGGCAGAAAGAATATGAAAATTAAGGTAATGTGGAATATCACTGTATGTATGTATGAGCATGTATTTTAAAGGTACTTTTAGTGGGAAAACCCCCAAGAATAAGCAATGATAGGATGAATCTCACAACACACTTTGAAGTACTGGAATTGCATGTAAGTTGGCCATGACTAGGGCTTAGCAGACCAACAGTCCAATACCTTCTACAGCAATTCATACAGGACTTGCAAAAGCATACCTGCATTCCCTATTTGGTATATCTGGATCAAAACCTGCATTCTGTTACATACAAGCAGTGAAATCTTGGGCTTTGGAAATGTTTATTACATCTCTCCACAAAACTCTCTCTCTGTAATAAACTATTCAAATCCATATACAGCTCTTTGTAAATTCAAAATCCTATGTGTATTTGACAAGCAAGCACATGCAGTCAATTTGAGCTCCTCTGTAGCACGTCAGCTTAAGACAATTTATGCCTGCAGGCAACAGCTCAGAGGTACGTGAAGGATGCACAGCTACAAACTCCCCTGGTTCTTTAAGGCAGTTGGTGTTCTACATGGCTGCCCAGTTGGACACATTTTTTCATTAGCTGAGACTTACACAAGTCAGACCAATTGTATCTTTATTCTAAAGGACTGGCATTTGCAATTCAAAGTCTGAAGCAGCGAATTTCAAAGGTAAAAATAACTCCTGGGCACTTGTCCATTACAGACTTCTCCCATCCAAATATGCTTTTGAATGACAAGAACAAACACATTCTTCCTCATTCAGACAGATTTGCAATGCTGAAAGTCTTTCAGAAGACTGGAACATTGTAAGCAAAACACAGAATTGGCAGAACTGCTCAAAGGAGTTTGCAGTTTGCCTGTAATTACTTTGTTTAACATGATAATTATTTAACGACAGTTATAAACATTAGATGCTCGATCTTTTAAACACAAATTATGTAAATTTGTAATTTCACAAGACAGATGCTTATCAGAACTGTTGAATTAAAATCTAATAACTGTATTACAGGGCTGGTAACATTTTTGCTCTGCTGTTGGACTGAAGTAACTTCCAGTAAGCCAGAACAGTGGAGCTAAGCAAGACACTCAACTCATGCCAGGAAGATGGTATGTTCTGTAATATCATAGGGTCCTCAAAAAGAAAATCATAACTCCAGTGAAATAAAAAATCTCAAACGAGGTTCCTGAAATTAAGTTATTCTGTAAAATAACGTTCTCACAGTGTCTTTACCCATGTGAACTCATTCATCAATTACTAAAATGTTTTTGCCATCTTTGCTTCAACATAAAGTGAAAACCGGAAAAGACCTTTCAGGGAAAAGTTAAAAACATAGCAGTGCCCTCCCGCTAGCTTCCTTAAGTGTATTGAGAGCTGAAACCCTCCACCCCCGAAAAGCCCTAACCAACACTCAGTGCCGCAAACCCTCAGTAATGACTAACCCAAAAGAGCAGACCGTTGTAAAATGTTAAAGAACTATAAGTAGGTGGGGAATTTATAGCTTCATTATGTCACTGCTTACAGATGCACTTGTTATTTTTAAGAAACTTGAATGAAAGCCTCTTAGCGGAAAAGAATTTGAAAGAAAATTAACATGATCCCCCCCTCCCTCCCATCGCCACGAATAAAGCGGCAGACAGAGCGAATGGCAGCGGAGACTGCAAGGACGGTGTCGTTCCCCGAGGCTGGGGACCTGGTGGGCAGTAGCCCGGGCACTGACGGGTCGCTCGGCACCGCCGGCAGCCGCAACAGACCTACCCCCGCTGCCGCGCTGGGTCCTGTCCGGATGGGTGGCAGTGTCTCTCGCTCCTTTTCTTTCTCTCCTTCCTCCTCTTCCTCTTCACCCTCGCCGCCCTCCGGGGCTGACGGGGGCGCCGCGCTGTCCTCATTCAGCTCCGCTCCCGTCGTCAGCCCCTCGCCTGAGGGTAGGTCGGCAGCAGCAGTGGCCGCTGACGGGCTCTGCAGCGACATGGCCCGGCTACCGCCTGGCCGTCCCGCTCTTCTCAGCTCACGTCAGCCTCTCGGCTCCCACTGGTACCCGAGCCCCCGCACTCTCTTCTTTTTCTTCTCTTCCCTGCCGCCGCCGCCCCCGAGCCCCTCCGAGGAACCCCCACGGGCACTCCCAACACAGCCGGTTCTGCTTCTCGCGGGGCGGCCGCGGCAATGCAGCAGCCGGCCTGCTCCCAGGCGCTCAGACACCCCCGCACGGCGGGGCGGAGCGCAGGCCGCCCCCGCCGCGGCCCCGGAGAGGAGGGGGAGAGCGGGAGGCAGCGAAGCAGATGTGGCCGGAGCCGCCGGACCTACTGCCCCTGTGCCACTGCGCCCCCTACAGGTCCCGGGCAGGAAGCAAGTCTGCTGCGGCCATGTTGTTTATAGGCAGCCCGTGGAAACGCTTTTGGCGACCGGGGGCGCCGCGCGGGGGCAGCGGAGGACACGGCTACGGAAACCGTGGCGTAGGAAAAGCGGTGCTGCCGGTCAGGCGTGCGGGAATCAGAGCTGTCCGCCGCGCTCTGCGCAGCCGCCGTGGCAAAGGGCGAACCTTGCGCGGCGCTAGCGTCCCCATGGGGCTTCGCTTGCCAAGGCCCCAGGTGTGGCGAGGACGCCCTGCAGTACCCATCTCTCACGTCCCCGCGAAGATCTGCCAGATGCAATCCCCTGCCTCGCAGCGAAGTCGTACCCACGGCGAGCGGGGAGCGGCCGGGCTGGGACATGGCAGCGAGTGAATAAACGAAAAACAAATAAAAACCCGCAGGGACCTGCGCCTCCTTCACACCGGGCCGATGTTATGTGTTGCACCGCTGTCAGGGACTGCGCCCTGTCACCTCAGGGTACCTTGGTCACGGCTTCGAGTCACACTCTAAGAAGGACAACACACACACACAAAAAAGTGTGAAAGCTTGGTCTTGTCTCTGCTTCCCTGGCCATGCCTGAGCGGTACCAGGTGCTGTGCAGATGGCACAGGTCTCAGCCATTTGGGCAGGGGCTGGGGAAGCCTGAGGTAACGTCCGCTGTCAGAGAAGCGTGCAGCAGCCCGGGCTTGTTGAAGCTTGCTTGTGATAATATAAACCAAAGTCTTCAGACGCGCTGTGTTGACTGGTTGCAATACAGTATCTAGAGTAGATGTAATGCAGCATTTGTCTGTGGGCTACTGACCATCACTTGGCTCCGTACGCAAAGGTATGCAGCCCTTCAAACCATTAGCTGCCAGACAAACAAGTTTCTCTCAGGTCACTCTAATTTTGTGTCTGGAGAAGGGGTCCTCTCCCGGGTTCAGGATCTCTAATGCTATGTGAATAGCATTAGAGACCACTGGAAACAAACCTTCAGAATGGTTTTTCAGATGGAGGTAAGCCACGTGATGGTTTTTCTCAGCATTGGCATTACACAAGGAGCTCCTGCAGGCTGGGGCTGTGGTAAAGATCTCTGTCAGCGGCATAAAAGCAAGGGCATAATAGGTACTGCAGCGTCAATCTAACACAAACACTGAAAAATGCTTTCTCTTTTTGAAGGAACTGGCAGACCTGGAGTTTACCACGTTTCATGAAGAAATCGCTTTGTCTCCTTGCGAAGTTAAATGTGAGAGCTGGTTTTCAAAACGTTCAGACCTCACTGTGCTTGCTTCCCAGTTGCTCTCAGTAGTTTGCATGAATAAGTGGCCTGCTGCACTTAAACAAAGCCCCCCAAACACACACTCATCTTTTCCCTTTGTATGTCAAGAAACAGCATAATGATAGTAATTTCAACAACTTCAGTACAAGCAGCTGCACACCCAGTAGCAGTCCCCAACTGGAAGTAATTGACACAGCTTGTGCCAACTTGAAACATGGCAGGATCTGCTTCCTTGTGCTTGCAGAAGGAGGTGAAGCCTAGAGAAGTAGAATTGTAGGAAGGCAAATATACAAATTAATTCATAATGCCTTCCCCCACCCCTCCCCAAATTCCATTGAGCTGTAAGGTCTGATCTTTGATAGCTTCAAAAACACTGAAATAGCTTTCCATCAGGATTTTTTTCACAAAAAGCTAGTACAAAATAAAGGCATCAATTTCTACTGTCCATACTGTTCTGTGCTATTGAAGCTGAAGTGTTCTGCTGAACTGAGCTAATTTGGATTAATATCTTGACCCATGGTAATTATCAAAAAAAGGCACAAAATGAAATTCCTTCCTATTTTTTATGAGAGTAAAAGGACCACATAATGAGGGACAAGCAAATCCATTTTCATATTTCTAACAAAGGTAGCCTACATCTGGTGCCTACAGTCTGTAACTAAAAGTATTTCTGTATAATTCGTAGATCCACAAGGCAGTGAAAGATGTAGCCAGAGCTGGGAAAAGCAGGTCTAAATTGGCTTTTGATTTTCTACCAGCGATTGATGCTAACTGGGTGTAGCCGTGTTGCAGGTCATGAGGCAGTGCATGTGAATCCTGAAATCATTTGTTGGCAAAATGATAAACCAGGGTAGTGGAACAGTAAGAAAACAGGATAAAGACAGTCTGTCTTCTAATAAGACAAGATTTCTGTCCAGCAGAGAGAGGTATGTAACTGCCATTTTAGAAGATGTCACTGAATCATGGGTTCACAGCATCACAGAATGGTAGGGGTTGGAAAGGACCCCTGGAGATCACCTAGTGCAAAGCCTCTGCTAATGCAGGTACACCTTAGATCAGGTTGCACAGGAAGGCATCCAGGGGGGTTTTGAAAGTCTCCAGATTTGATTACACAACCTCTCTGGACAGCCTGTTTCAGTGTTCCATCAGCCTCGAAGTAAAGAAGTTTCTCTTTTAAGTTCAAGTGAATCCTCCTGTGTTTTAGTTTGTACCCATTGCCCCTTGTTCCATTACTGGCCACCACTGAGAAAAGCCCATCCCCTTGACTCCCATCCTTTAGATATTTATATGCATTTATAAGATCCCTTCTCAGTCTTCTCCAGGCTAAAAAGCGCCAGGTCTCTCAGCTTTTCTTTGTAAGAGAGATGGCTGTGTCCCCTTAATCATCTTTGTGGCCGTCTGCTGGACTCTGTCCAGTAGTTTCCCGTCTCTCTTGAACTGGGAAGCCCAGAAATAGATACAATACTCCAGGTGTGGCGTCACAGGGCAAAGTAGAGGGGGAGGAGAACTTCCCTCCACCTGCTGGCCACACTCTTCTTAATGCATTCTAGGATGCCATTTGCCTTCTTGGCCACCAGGGCACACTGCTGGCTCATGGTCCACCAGTGCTCCCAGGTCCTTCTCCACAGAGCTGCTCTCCAGCAGGTCAATCCATAACCAGTACTGATGCAAGTGCAGGATTCTACACTTGCCCTTGTTGAGCTTCGTGAGGCCAAATTCTTCAGCCTGTCCAGGTCTTGTTGAATTTCAGCACATCCTTCTGACGTATCAGCTGCTCCTTCCAGTATTTTGTCATCAACAAATTTGCTGCAAGTACATTGTTCCTTCATCTGGGTTGTTGATGATTATGTTGAGCAAGACTGGACCCAGTACTGATCCCTAGGGTACACCACTACCCAGAAGCCTCCAACTAGACCCCACACCATTGATCACAACCCTTTGTGCTCTGTCATTCAGCCAGTTTTTAATCCACTTCACTGTTCACTCATCTAACCATAGTTTATCTATGAGGATGAGAGACAACATCAAAAGCCTTGCTGAAGTCGAGGTACACAACATCCACTGCTCACTCCTCATCTACCCAGCTGATCACATCATTATAAAAGCTATCAGATTGGTTAAGCATGATTGTCACTTCAGGAATCCATGCTGACTATTCCTGATAATCCTCTCTGGAGGATGAACTCCAGAATGAGCTTTCCATCAGCTTTTCAGGCATGGAGGAGAGGCTGACTGGCTTGTAGTTTCCTGGGTCCTCTTCTTGTTTGTTTTGAAGATTGGAGTGATGAATTTGTTGGCCAGACAGCCTAAGAGTCCTAACACTCAAACACACTCAGGGCCTTTACTTTGAAAATATTTGCAGGCTTTTTGTTTGTGTCATCTTTCATAATATTTCCAGTTCATCCTTTGAGGCTGATAATGCCTCAAATTGCTTTCCTTCATGGTTGCTTTTTCACTTGCAACTCTTATGTTTCCTCCTTTACCCTTCTAAGGACCCTTTCCTTGATCTCTTTAATCTTTTCTGAGCTGCCTAAAAATATTAAATCACATAGTGCCAGCTACTTCACAGTATGTTTTTGGTGACTGAGAGGAAAAGTAAAGTTCAGTCAAAAACTATTGCTCATGCCAAGTACGTGTTGTGTGGGCCTACACATCCATGCTGCTTCCTGGATCAGCTTGGCCTGCACTGGACCCCATGCTGGTGTGCCACACTACTGGCTCAAATATGCATATATACATTGTGGTAACATCTCTGAATGACTATGGAGTGGGGACACACAGGGGGTGATCCTGAACATATGTTCTTTGACTTACAGGAGAGTAATCTTGCCTTACCAGGTTACTGACTATTTCAGCTAGAAGACAACCTTCTTGACATCTAGACATTTTAGAATTGTTCACAAATAGATTTTTTTTCTACCCCAGAGTTTAAGTTGCCAGGAAGGGAAAAAAGTCAGTGGCACATCTCTGTGCAATGACGTGGCCAGGCACAGACTGCCACTAGGAATGACAACTGGAAACAAACCAAATGCTAACATTTGTTCACAAGTGATTAGTAAATGCTTACAAGTAATAGATACAGTTGCAGAGACTGGCATTTGGGAGTGATGCACAACTGAAAAAAAAAAAAAGCTACCTTCCCTCATTAGTATTTTCATGACAAAATGCAGCCATAGCCAAAATCAGCCCAGATTTAATTCAATAATACTATATGTGGTTTGGGCCCATGATGGATTTTCCACTGGCCCTCAAATGATTTGCTTGTGTTTGAAATCAAAGAGTATCAAAGATCCTGCTGCAAACCAGCATTGCAAGAACTGAAGTGGCCTGTGTCCTTTAGAATCACATAGTCACAGAATGTGAGGATAAATTTCTTCACTGTGAGGGTGACAGAACACTGGAACAGCCTGCCCAGGGGGCTTGTGGAGTCTCCCTCTCTGGAGATATTCAAAAACCGCCTGGATGCGTTCCTGTGTGATCTGATGTAGGTGATCCTGCTCTGCAGGGTGGTTGGCCTAAATGAGTTTTCAAGGTCCCTTCCAGCCCCTGAGATTCCATGATTCAGGTTGGAAAAGACCCTCAGGATCACCAAGGCCAACCCTACTCTGCAAGGTTCACTCTAAACCATATCCCCAACCACCACATCCAAACGACTTTTAAATACATCCAGAGTCGTTGACTCAAAAGAAAAGGTAAGCTGAATTTCCTGTTCAGTTGATGATACACTGTTGTCACACAGATAGATACTCTGTGTCTCTTTTTACCGAGTAGTACTGTTTCTTTCTCTTCACGCTGATTGGAGACCTCTTACAATCCTCAATACAAAAATCTACCTAACAGATGTGTGCTTTGTGAGATGGACCCTGAGTGGGCACAAGGTGAAGTACAGGATGGTTGAAACATTGAAAGGGGAAGTGAAAGCTGAAGACAACACATTTCCTCTCTATGGGAGTAGGAGAGAGAGAAGTGGTTGGGAGTTTTCCAACACAACAGGTTTTCAGCAAAACACTTCAGATTTAACAGAAAGGCCTGATTCATTCAATAGAAATGTTTTACCAAGAAGCATCTTTTCAAGTGACCTTTTAGCAGAAAGCAGGCAAGATGCCACTGAAATCTACCTGTTACTCTGCTGACTCAGTTGGAGAGCTTGCTACACTTGTCATATGAATCATCTAAATCAGAGACTGCATGACTTCTGGGCTTCCTGGCCAACTAAATCCCAAGCTGCTCTACCCTCCTGTGCCACCTGCCCACATCACCCATTAGGGAAGACGTAAGGTCATGTTTGCACATAGGTCATGACTGTTCAGAGACTGTACAGCTTCAGAGCTTGAAAGGGATGAACCTAGTCTCATCTGACAGTCCCTACCATCTGTTTCCCTTGAAGTTGGACTAAGGTATAAATTTGGGGAATTTTGTCTTAAAGAATCCCTTTGCTTGTGAATTGATTTGCCACAGCTGACAAGCTAGTCCGATTATGTTTGCTATTCTTGATGAATTAGGCTCTTACAAGACAAAACTAGCATGATCTTCTCCAAGGTATAGCAAAGAACAAATTAAAGACTGGGAGATAACCTTCTTTGTTATCTGTGATCTGGAAATTATTTTAAAATGAGATAGAGGCAGATAATTAGAATTGTATTCTATTCGAAATGGAAACAAGAAACAAGCATGCAGTGCTAAAGAAAGTTCAAATGGGGCAGCGGTATATAATGTTTCATTCAGAAAGTTCCAAATTGCAACATGCTCTTAGTTAAGATTACTATTTAGCACGGCTACGCGAAATTTTGCTTGCTGCTGGGTTAACAAACTAACCTAATTTATTTGGAAAGAGAACATCCTTGAACTCAAGTGTCAGCGAGAGATAACATTTAAATAATTTCAATAGGCTCATCCTCCCTGTTTAAGAGGCTGTAGCCTAAAGGAGCAGCGCCGGTGGAGTGCATATAACGAGGGCTGCAGCTCCCTCCAGTGCTGGCACAGCGGCGTTTCCAGCCGGGAAGGAAGCCGTCCTTGGCTGAAACAGCATCACACTTGGTTGCCCTCCTGGCTCCTAGCATTAGGAAATTATTTATTAGATCACAGATATGTTTGATATCCTAAAAAACCCTAGATTTTGAGCTTTAAAGATAATAAATGTGAGGTGAGATCGGATCATGTATGCAGTAATTTGCATGAGTATCCTGGTATCCTGATCGGGCAAACAGCATAGACAAGATTGATCTCGTGTGTTAGTTTGGGCAGGATTAGAAACTGGATGATTGAGAATTACAAGATGGATTCCTTTTGAGAATTTCACATCTTAATTCACTGTGTGGTATTCCCTTTGTAATGTCTAAAAAGGGTGGGCACTGTGCCTTGGTAAGCTAACTCATTTCCTTTGAATGGTTAACTTCTATAACAAGACAAGATAGCTGAACAACTTACAGAGGTCTTGAATCTCCCAAGGAGGAAAGGCCTCTGGCTGACACATGAGAGTAACTAAAATGAGAGGGCTGGGGCAGTTGTTGCCCCCTCCCATTGAATGGTGCTGTTCTTGACAATAAATCTGCTCATTTCCTGAAATTCTTTTCAGGTAGATCTGTAAGATAAATAAGCTTTGCTTTTTAACCTGTTGCTTCAAGCATACGGGAACCACAGTGCTAGTGAGCTGCTCCTGCAGCAGAGCAAGCTTTGAGGACAATTCTTAAATCCCATTCTACATATGCAGCCGCAGCTGGGCATGGATTCACCTGCAAATCTGTAGCACACACACCAATCAGTCCCCAGCTCAGCACCTAGCCAAGTGTAGCTGTTGGTTGCTGTGTCAAACAGGCAGGCACCTAGATTCCTAGTCTCAGCTTTTTCTATTCCAGGGCTGCTTAATTTTCTCTTCTTCCCTGCTCAGAGTATGTTGTTTGAGAATGTCTGTCATTTCAAAATGTATTTGAGGGCTTCCTCCCCTGCCTCCTACAAACAATATCAGTTCCAAACCAAATTCTTCCACTTAGATGAGAGTTTCTTAACTTTCCCGCACTGATATCAATTGCAAACTTCTCCTTGGACACTGCTGTAGATCCACTGACTGCCTTTCAACAGCTTGCCTGAAATAGTTGCGAGAGAGAGTAAAGACATAAAGAACAATGTGCAATGCTATGGCAGCCACTGACCAAAACCACTGAAGAGAGAGAAGAACTCTCAAGACAACCTCAACATGTGTTGTAGCATCAGCACAAGCCCATTGCATTTACATACTGAAATGTTCACCGTACCTCTGAGGAGCACACCTGAGATTTCACATCAGATTTGTGAGAAGACAACAGCTTCAGGGCATGCTCTCAGTCAGCATGGACCAGAAGATCCCTGTATGCCAGGAGGCAGCAAGGAACACAAGTCACAAATTTCCAGGAGCACTAGAAACACTTACATTGCATTGGATGGGTGCCTTGGGCATCCCTGTGCTGTGCAGTATGGATGCCTGAACAGCAGGTAGGGTGCTCCAGTGCAGGTTGTGCTAGCACTCTCCCCAAGAGCCTTTAAAAAAAGAAGATGCACAAATATAAGTGAATGAGATCTGTATGTGTTTTAGGGATACTGGCTAGCTTCTCTTACAGAAATACTCATACTCACTCAAAACTTGTTTCTTCAGTGTTAATTCTAGCAGAATTGAAGAAACATAAAGCACAAAAACCTCCTGTTGGTGTGTGTAGAACAAAAGGAGTAAGGGAAACACGAGTAATGGAAACACAAGTACTGTAATGGTGACTGCATTTACTTAATAAATGCACAAGTAATGCTGTTTTGCTGCTGTCTTCTTCAGAGGAAATG
This sequence comes from Tricholaema leucomelas, assembly GCA_013400475.1. Lineage (NCBI taxonomy): Eukaryota > Metazoa > Chordata > Aves > Piciformes > Lybiidae > Tricholaema lacrymosa > Tricholaema leucomelas. The sequence continues at coordinate 211,104 of WAAF01017487.1, read as the reverse complement.
ATCACCAATAATCACATTTTCTGTCTTTGCAGAAATGCAAAGTATTGGTTTTGATAATCAGATTGATATACCCGACTTCTTCCTGAATAATTTTCTTTTAATAAATGTTTTTGCTTTTTTACTCTCCCTCCACTTATTCTCCTTAAAAAAAAAAAAAAATCTGACATTTTCCAAAGATTTTCACCTTTATAACCTCTGACAGGGTTGCAATCACTGGAGTCCTTGAGACACATAGTAAGGCAGTAGAGAATCCTGGAGTTGAAAGACAATTTTAATATATAAGTAAGAGATACTAAAACAAAGAGCTGTACCGGGTCTCTGTATGAATTACTACAATCCTTTAAACTGAAAACTCCATCTACTGGTAATACCTCTGTAAGCATTTTGTCATGAAACTGGCTCCAGCTCCTGGCTTTGCAGGCTAGTGCTGGTACCATCAGCAGGACATCACTTTGCTTTTCAATCTGAGTGACAAAATAGGCTCATCCTGTTCTTCAATATTGCACCACTCGACCTCTGGAAAAAAAGAAAAGAGGCAGAAGAAAGCTATTGCAGGGCTTCCTGTGAACCATCTGTCCAGGAGAAGAGCAATAAAGACATGTGTAGATTTTCCCCATGCTGCAAAGCCTGGATGGGGGTGAACAGGGTGCCTGTTTTGGCAGGGTGCAGAGAGAAAACTGGGTGAGGATGGCCCTGCTTCCTATAAGGGGTTAAGCTGGCAGCAGGAGTCTCCAGAATTTTCGGCTGATAGTGCAGAATTTCCTGTTACTGAGTAGAGAAGCCTCCGATTTGCTGAAGTGTAGGCTCCTTCCCAAGACACTGGTGCCAATTTATAATATCATTTGTATTCAACCAAGTACTTCTATTTATAATAACCTTACCAATCATATACTTGGTAAAGCACTTCTAAAGAAGGAGATTACTTTCTGTCTTTCCAGGGTATGAAGTAGTGTACTATATAAATACTGCAGCTTAAGTACTGTCTATTTTGAATGTCAGTTAGGATCAGGTAGTGTTTATAAAGTCCTGATTTTTAGCAGTTTTTATTCAGTACTTTTCAAATTTGCATCAAACTGAAACTTGGCATGTAAGCTGTCAGCACAGATGCTAGTTTTATTCCAAAAATAGACTATGCTAAAGCTTTTAAAGGTGTCAAATGGCTTATTTATGCAGTGGTTGCAGATGCTTTAGTTTTCTGGCTCTTTCAACTGTACAAAAGCTTACTTTATCACCTCCCTGCCTCCTCCATTCTCCAGTGATATAATTCCAAGCAGTGAGGAACAAGAAGACAAGTAATCACACTGAAATAATAATCCAAGGACAGCATGCCCTGGAAACAAAAGTAACACCAATTTTGGAAGACACAGAACCATCCTTACAGAGTCACTGTGAAGATAAAAAAGATTGAGAATGTATTTGAAGTGAGCATGTTATTCAGAATGATGACAGTGAAAGGAAAGACAAAATTGTCAGCACTGTGAAAGGTCCCTAATGGTCCCATTTAGACAAGGAAGACACTCCTCCAGTGATTAAAGCTATTTTGTCTTCATCTGCAGTGAGTATTGAAGAGCATAGGTCTATATCCACCATATTTGTGGAGTATGTGTATTAAAGTTTTAGGCATCACACTTTAGAAAAAATAACATACATCACTTATAGTCAATGATCTACAAACATTTGAATGGCAAAAATCTGCCCCTTGCATAATAAATCCAATCCCATCCACAGGTGAGCCCATTTGCTCCATTTTGCATAGGCAAATACATATCTTCTGAAGTTAAAAAACCTGAGTTCTGCTGGACTAGCAAATAAAATCAGATTATTAAACAGAACTTTTCATGCAGAATGTCCTGCCAACAACTTCAGGAGAGACCAAATCACTGTAAAGATGAAATACACTCTGTTCTCTTTATTTCCTGGAAGACAGGATGGAAGGCTCAAGAAAGTTAGGGAGATGCCTTGTAAGAGATCTATCAACACAGAAATTTCTGTTTACAACAAATGGAGGCATAATACACACAGTTATTTGCAAGTATGTTTAAACGTAAATCAAAAGTATCCCATATGACAGAATCACAGAATGTCACAGGTTGGAAGGGATGTCCAGAGATCATCAAGTCCAATCCCCCTTATTCATTTTCTAAGTTTTAAGAATACTTGAAGGATGCAAAGGTTGTGAGGAGATTTCTATTGAACTTACTTAACATGATCTTCAAATTCACAGATGTATTTCTTTCAGTGAGCAGTTTACTCTTGGTAGGAGCACTTACACCAGTACAAGTTAATGCGCATGACTTCTTGTGTATCCTTGGGGAGGCACATTCCATCTGTTTGTAAAACCAAGAGAATTTACCACAGTGGCTACAGACAAAAATCTTTAAGTTTAGATCCTTTAAAATCACTGAATCCAACTGGACCCAAACATAACAGGGACCAATTACAAGATTATAAGCTTGAAGCATTTGCTCATACATGATATAATATATTAACTAATCGGTGTTATTGTTTTTCTGAAGGATGGTAGCATTTCAGTATTCTTTGGCTATACCTCTTCTAAAAGAGTTTTGTCAGTAATTTCTCCTAAAATTTGCTCCATATAATATTCATGATACAATATTAAGCTCTATTTAATAGCCAAGATTTAAAAGCACACACTACAGCACTCATGGCATGCAAACCTTTTAAGTCCATCCTGTCAGAATGAAGCAATGTGAAAAACCTGGGCTAATTTCTTTGGATTTCAGGCAGCTGTGGATGAGAAGCAATTTATGCTCATGTTTTGAAGTCATGCCAGCAGTTTGCTCTTCAGATACTTCAATATACTATTAGGAAAGTCACATCTCGTGTTGTCATTTGATTGGAACCTGGGCACAAGTCTTTTTCCCTTCTGCTACAGCTGTCCTAGTGAAACAGCAAGCCTGTTTTTCTGGCCATTGTGTGCTCTGTGAATGATTTCTCTAAAGGTTTATTTACTGAAAACTCAGGGATCTGTTCCCTTAAATCTACAAATCTGAAGGTTGAATCAGTTCATGTTTGTTAAAAAACAAACAAACAAACAAAACAAACAACTTCAGTATGCTAAAATCAGAATAGTTTTTAATAATTTCAAAACATTACCTTTATTAAAAAAAAAACAAACCACAAACAAAACCAACAACAAAACAAACAAAACCACCCCCAAAACAACCAGCCAGACAAACCAAACCACCCAAACAAAAAAACCCTAAGCCATTGGAAGGAACAGGCTGGAGGAGCATACCTTGGCCAGGTGCTTTTTGAATCTTTTCAGCCTTCACGAATCCCAGGTCTCATTGTAAGATTTCTCCTCACAGAATCATAAAGGCTGATACCAGAGCTTTCTAGCTCCGAAGAGTTTCTGCTGTACCTGTTTCCAAGTGAGACAAACAGAGGGTGGGGTTTTTGGTAGGTTGCTCTTGCTGTTGATAGCCAGCAGTGGCTGTAATTTCATGATACTTTTAGGTAGCATAAACCAGCTCTGATGTTAAACAAGCTATCCACTCTTCCCCACTCTCCAGTTACAAGGTGTTACCCCACCACTCCCTTGCCCTGGTGTTTGCAGGAGCAGTTTGTGTGGTTTCATGGAGAGGTGGTTGTGTTTAGACCAGAGAAAAAACAAAGAGGTCGGTAAATCATTAATTAAAAAACGGGGAGGGCTAGCAGCAGCAGGGCCTAGGCTCAGTGGTGGCTCAGTGCAGTGTCTGAAGATCAGCCATCAGCTGCAAGGCTGGAACTCAGCACATTGATGCAGGTGCTGCACAGGAAAGGGCAACTAAACCAACCCTTGAGGGTGACTCAAACAGGACGTTGCTGCCATTCAGAGCCCAGATTCTCTTCTGAGGTCTGTCTGCCTGCACCACAGAAGGGGAATATGCACGTAGGTTGTATTTTGCAAGAACTGCCCAAAAAAGGAACAGTGAATATTTTTTGCTTGTGGTGTGATTTGACACATGACAGGGCAACCTTCCAGGGCAAAGAATGCGATCCTGGTGTGTATCTGATATAATTAAGGAAGTATGACTTAAGTACCAGCTCATGGCAGCAGTCTGGAGTGATACCAGTGGCTTGAGATACAATGCTGTGGTCTTGCTTCCCATCTAGGGAATTGCAATATATGCTAAAAATACTGTTTGGCACATGGAAACACAGAGTGTTATCACATGCAAAGGGGGAGATGAAATGTCAGCCCCAGTAGAAGTCACCATGGAAGACAGAAAACATAGCAGTGAGCACTTTGAAGTAAGCCTTTTTGTGTTGCCAGCAAAATAAACTGGGGCTGGGTTGACATTCTTTATTCCTCTCTCCCCCTCCGGTCCTTGCACGATGAAAAATGATGTGTTTAGAAGTGAGTCATAGGTAAATAAAGCCTATATAGGTAAGCATTTTTGCCATATTAAGTATTAGTTTTCTGCCACACATAGTATCTGTGTAGCTACTGAAGATGTTTTCCTCCCTGTGTTTTGTCATGGGAAGATGTCTTTATTTTCTAGCTGTATTTGAAGTCACTCATCTCTAGGGAACCATGGGAGGGAATGTTTGACATGCAAGGACCATAGTGACTCATCCTCCCCTCTAATACCACTCTGTACCCTGGCTCTTCTGTCTCAACTCTGGGTGGCACACAATGACTGTGATTTACGAGAGCAGCCAGAGGAGAAGAGTTCTGACAACCTTTTCAGAAAAAAGTACCCATGGCTGTGTTTGAAATTGTGACTACAGACAGTGGCATCTGCTGAGTTATCGAAACTGATATATTCAAGTTCTATAATCATATACTCAGAAGAGAAGGAGGAGAGAAATTTATACAGAGTTATTTGTGAAGAACAATAAGGAAATAAACAAAATGTTCTGGAGACATAATAAATAAATAATAAAACAGATTTCAGCCTTAGAGAGCTGTAGAGCCAAGTCCTGCCCATTTTACCCATATGAGTGGTTTGATTAACAACAATCTGCTTCTTAGTAAATTAAAAGTTACAATAAAGACAATCAAACTTGTTATTTTTTTCTCTAGTGCTCTGTGACTTAATAATTCATCATAACTACAAAAAATTGTGCTTTTCTACTTCCATGTTGCAAAATACTCTTCACATGACTGTTAAACCACTCTATCTCCCTTTTCTGTCTGAGTGTTAATATAGCATCCACAGATGAGGCAGAGACAAAGTAAATACATTCATGAAGAACAGGTGCACAAGCAGGATGATGCAACTCTCTGCTCAGTCTGCTCACAGGAGCAATGCGGCACCCTGGGGCCCTGAACACAGATCCAGAAAGTGGGACTGAGCAAATTCCATGCCAAGATGTTGACAATAACTGCTATGTGCAAGAAAGGTGCCAAGTGCACAGAACTGCATGTCCTGCTGAACATAACACCAGACAAACACCAAGGAAGTTAGATGTGCACACAGTAATAATTAATTTGCTATAAAACCAGATGCACCTCATAATTGCCTCTAAAAGGTGCATTCTGAAAATGTAATGGTCTAAACCTGTTATCAGAAAAAGGTTTTCTAACTTTAATAATTAATTTGGAAAAAATATTCTCTATTTACTTAAACTGCAAGTACCCATTTTAGTACTGAATGGCATCTATGATGCTTTTAAAAACTTCTGTGTTTGTTTTTTTGTGTTTTTTATTGGTTGGTTGGTTTTGTCACACTTCTATGTCTACAGGATCACAGGATGTTAGGGGTTGGAAAGGACCTTCATAGATCATTGAGTCCAACTCTCCTGCAAGAGCAGGACCATAGAATCTAGCACAGGTTACACAGGAATGCATTCAGACAGGTGTTGAAAGTCTTCAGAGAAGGAGACTCCACATCCTCTTTGGGCAGCCTGTTCCAATGCTCTGAGACCCTTACAGTAAAGAAGTTCTTCCTCATGTTTGGGTGGAACTTCCTGTGCTGTAGTTTATACCCATTACCCCATGTCCTATTACAAGGTGCAGCTGAAAAGAGTTTGTCCCCTCCCTCTTGATGCCCAGCCCTCATATATTTATAAACATTGATTAGATCCCCCCTAAGTCTTCTCTTCACCAGACCAATAAGCCCCAGATCCCTCAACCTCTCCTCATAGGGCAGTGCTCCAGCCCCTTCATCATCTTCACGGCCTTCTGTTGTACTCAATTGAGTAGATCTCTGTCCCTCTTGAACTAGGGACCCCAAAACTGAACGCAATATTCCAGGTGAGGTCTCACCAGGGCAGAGTAGAGTGGGAGTTTACAATGACTATGCTACAAGGATAGAGAGGTGACTATGCATTGACTTAGAGCAGCAAGTTTTCTTTAGAAGAGTTTTTTGTGTATTTTCATTTATACTGTCCATGAAATACTTTGGGCTAATCAGAATAGCTAGCTAAAAAATCATGGTCTTTAATGCGCACGTGTAGTCTGTATTCTGTGAAAGTGAGTTGGCAGAATTTTGCATGAAGTTGTGGGCAACATCTCTTTCCTGAGCAATGGTACATTCAGGAAGTAGCTGCCAGTTTTTTATTCTGCCCATAAGAAACTATACTCCAGAAGACTCCCATTATGCCCACTCTTTTTAGAAGAAGATGACTTGCTCAGTGATGTGACAACTTTGGAGGGAAAGCTTTTCCTTTATTGTCCCTATGAAAGGAGAAAAGTGAAGTACATTAATTTGGGTTTTTATCTATGCTTCAAAGAGTCACACTTGAGAAGCTAACATGAGTTGTGTGCAGGCATTATTCATCCCTGTTTCCAGAATCCCTAAATCTGTTGTGCTGAATGTTGTACAGAACAGCAATAAAAATGCAGGCCCACAGAAAGCTGATACAACAGATGATAAATGAGTGCTAATAGATGGAAATAAGGAAATGATTCTGTTACAGGCTGCTCAGTGATCTGAAGCAGTAACCAGTTCTTACCAGGGAAGGTAAGAGGGCATTAAAAACTTCATGTTTTCTAGCAAAAAGACTATTTCCAGACTGAGAGATTTTGCTCAGTATCTTTTTACAGTCTGATTGGAAATTCCTCTTGACACTGGTGGGTATTTAGTGAGTTTGAAGTATTTCAGTTTATACTTTGTGCATGTAGTGGAAGAGGGGAGATTCCGACTGGATGTTAGGAGGAAGTTCTTTACAGTGAGGGTGGTAAGGCACTGGAACAGGTTGCCCAGGGAGGTTGTGGATGCTTCCTCCCTGGAGGTGTTTAAAGCCAGGCTGGATGAGGCCTTGAGCAACCTGCTCTAGTGGGAGGTGTCCCTGCCTATGGCGGGGGGTTGGAGCTGGATGATCCTTGAGGTCCCTTCCAACCTAAACCATTCTATGATTCTATGATTCTATGTTTGATGAACTGATGTGGAAACCTTTTGGATGGCCACAAAGTTGTGATATCTGGATTAATGAAGAATCTCTAAACCTTAGGGGTGTGTTCTAAACCTGGATCTGATCTCAAAAGAGTTCATCATTGTATGCTGTAGTGGTGCTCTGTAGACAGGAATCACAGTATCACAGTATCACCAAGGTTGGAAGAGACCTCACAGCCCCAGGGACGGCAACTCCACCACCTCCCTGGGCAGCCCATTCCAGTGTCCAATGACTCTCTCAGTGAAGAACTTTCTCCTCACCTCGAGCCTAAACTTCCCCCGGTGCAGCCTGAGCACCTTTGGCTGTAGTTCAGGTTTATCAAGGGAATAAACCAGAGACCAGGCTGCTACTACTGTCCATGGGTCATGCCAAATTCATCTCAAGCAGAAAACAAATCTCCTGGCTCGTTGTTTTGCATCAAGGATAACACAGTCCCAATGCAAGCTGAAGATCCACCACACGACTAAGAATTATTAATGGTAACAGACTGCTGTACAACTGAAAACACAGGTCAAGGACACAAGATGTCCTTGCCTCAGTAGTTTTCCATTTGCTCATGAAGCAAATGTCTCCAATGACTATCTGAATGTTCTCTTGGCTTGTTCTAGTCTTATGGGCAAAGCATTAACTGTGATGAACTTGGAGTTCATGTGAGCTCAGCTTACATGGTAAGTCAGACACCAAACTCCCAGTCTGTGGGAGTAACTCCACTGATAGCACTTCCTTAAGTAGAGTTGTAGCACTGTGCCCTTTATTCTCTATTGCATAAACTTGAACTCATTTTATCTAAAGATTTCTGCTTCTAATTGTTTGTCATAGTGGAGTTTTTGCTGAAAAAGGATTGAAAAAGGAAATGACAGGAAGTGAAGCCAGACTCTAAGTGGTGTGTACCTTATTTTCCTTTTCAAAGTAAAACTAAATATATGATTTTTGTTTGTTTTTAAATGACAGGTCGCTTTTGAAATATATATAAAATGTTTCATTTTAGTAAGAAGAAATGCTGAAAATCTTTTTTTTGCTCCCAAGCTGACATGTGACTGACATTGGCTGGCAGCCCGTTACAACACAGCAGTACAAAGAGAATTTTTCCAAACATTGCCACAGTACATGTGTTAAGTTTGTTGGTTTTGGTTTTTTTTTTTCAGTTGAGATCTTACTACTACAAAGTCAGTCAACTGAGAAAAATTACTCATGTTTGGGGAGGTAATAAGTCTTCCAGAACAGTGTTAACCCAAACCTTGGGAAGTTTTGCTGGTTCATATTATCCTCCATCTCACAATACAAATTGCTGAAATGGGAGAAGGGGCTTAGCTACACATTTCAAACATTTCCTTCCTAATCTTGGCCAGCATCAAGTGACTACATGAGAGAAATAGCAAGGGATCAATCAATAATATAAGTAGTAATCTACATCTCAGGTTTTAAGGTAAAAATGAAAGCAAACCCCAAACTGGCTTTTCCCTCCCAATCTCTACCTAACTGTTCATCAGACTGTGAGAAGTCTTGGAACAATTTAGCTTTTCAGCACTTCTAATTTAAACAACTTACCAAAAATGAATATTTCATGGCATATCAGAACTCTGTTCTTCAAAGCTTCTCTTTAGTGCTAATTATTCCAACAAGAGCTATACTAAAGGCAAATCCTGTCATTTCTCTATATCATCTGCATTAACACTATAAAACTAGCTTCATATAGATATCCTGTTTCTGGTATTTCCTCAGTCTCACTTTTCAGCATCTCCTACATAAAAAAGTGACACAGTTTGAAGAGGTGCAGGGTTTGGAAACCCTACAGCTATCCAGCTGTGTCCTCAGTAGGAAAAAAAGCAAGACTGCTAAAATGTAATCCTTTCCTCCTTTTCTTGTCAAGCCAAAGCTACCTTCAGTTCTGTACTGGAACTTCCCATAGCAATATTCATAAACAAAGTGATGTTTAATCCTCCAGGTCAGTTTGAAATATTGCCTGAGCAAGGAAGCAAGGTCTGCTCAAACACCCACATGGTTGGAGGTAAGAAACCTAGAGAGCTTCCACTAGACCTCACTTCTTTTGTACTAAAAAAACCCTGAATGATCAACCTTCCACCTGTATTCACAATCTGAAGGGCCCAGAGGTAATAAAATAACTCCCCAAACCCAGCACTTACGTCATGCAGTACAAAGCTGAAAATCTTTTACATGTGCCTTGGACAAAGTCAAGACACCTCTGTGTATAACCTGTCACCTCAGTTATCAGTGTTTCAGACACACTTTCAGAGCCTCTTGACACAGTTCCTTCATGCGCTGTACACACTGAGAAAAATAAGTATAAGGCAGAGTCCAGGCTCTTCATCTCACCCTTTTAAGTTCCCTCTTCTTCTGTGATGGATTATGCAAAATTAGTAATCTGTATTAATTTTTATATCCAGCTGAATTATGAAAGCTGCTTATTAACATTAAAACTTGCCAGAAAACTTATTCACAGGGTTCAAAAAAACACACGGTTTGGAAATTTATACACACAGGGAACAGGCAAAACTAGAACACTTATTTCTTCAAGTGTGAGACGCAAACATTATACTGGAAGAGTCTTGTGGTTGATTATACTGCCTGTCCACTAGAGGACACAGGAAGCGCTTTTCTGCTTATGGCAGAAGGCAATTAATGATTTAGAAGAGGCTTTTAAGTATTTACTCACAAAATAGTATCAGACAGTACCCAAAGCACATGGAGGGTTGCTGTCAGCAGTCTCAAAGCTGTTAGAGGCTTTGGAGTTTCCCAGGCTCTTTTCTCAGGAAGCTGGGAGTCTATAGCATAGTCTCTCACCTGGTTCCTCTTGCTTCCTGATTCCGTAGAGTCCTTGCAGAGGGGCAGGCAGGATGCAATGTGATGTGCAGTCTTGGCACAATGTCAGGCTGGCTATGCAGGCCGATCATTTGTAGGCATCTAGAATCTGCTCCTGGTAAACTCGAGGCAGTGGAGCTTTCAGGCAATTTCAGGGTGCAATGAGGCGGCAGCAGCACACCGTGCTACCTGCTCATCCCTTTTTATCCGCACAGCCAAAGACTAATGGGGCTTTGGACATAGATTAGACAATCAGAATGGCACTTTCCCAAGCCTGACCATATTAGGTGAAACCAGGCCTTTTGTTTCCCTTTCCTGCAGTTGCTTCCCTCAGCACAGAAAGAGGGAGAGCAGGGGGCCATGTCCAGACAAGCCAGCATCCTCTTCCCCATGGTTGCTTCTCCCGACAGGAGAAAGGAGTGGCGGGGGGGGCCAGAAAAACATGCCCAGGCAAGCCAGGGCATGGATAAGCCCATTTTTGGCCTATCAGGCCTACCATGACATCTTCCTTACTCATACTCGACTTTCAGATGCCCATTTCTCATTATTTTCAGGTAGGAAAGAGCCTTCCTTTGTTTTGGCCTTTGCCTGACTCTCAAAATCTAGCTAATCATCTAGGTTGACCCTTATCCTGAGAAACTCAAATAACAAAAGCCACTGGGAATGTCCTACAAGAGAACAGCACAGGAGTTCATGGTGGCATTCCTCCCACTACCTGCTGATACAATCCCCCAGATCAAAGCATTAAAGGTTAATGGATACTCAGTGTTGCCAGATGAGCATAAAGGAAGACTAGTGCAGCCAAATAGCCATGAACACTATGAGCAGCAGTAACAGTAATTTCTCCAGACTACTTTCACTGAGCAGTCCAAAGCTGGGGGGCTCACCTCAAAGGAGGAAAGAGCCAGAGTTTCAGATATCCACTATTTTCCCTTCAACTTCTGAGCTCAATGACCTAAATCAGTTTTGACTTTGGTATTCACAAGAACCATACTTCAATGTTTCAAATACTCAAGACTGCTTTTCCCTCAGTATGGCCTTTATTCATACACACTAAGTTTTCTGATGGAGAACTAAAACACTTTCCATGACCCTACACATTCCCACAGCCAGTCTTTCAGGTGCCCAGCATCCTTGTCCGGAGTAACCAGACAAGTGAAATTAACACTTCAAATCCAGTTTTACAAAGTGCAAATTTCTGTAGAGGTGTAGTTATCACAAAATAACTTGCTGTGTATTATCAGGCACTATAGGTTTTGACAACTTTATGAGTTTTAGATACGGATCTTAACTAACTCCCGTTCCTTGACTATTACAAGAGTGGCTTTGGCCTCTTAATAAACATGAGGAAACAGTAAAGTAGCTGAAATGAAAAGAAATGTTGTGGGATTAGATCTACATGTGAACTGAGCTCTTATTGTATTATTTAACCAAGAAAGATAAATGCTTGTAAGGTGGTTCTTTTGAAATAGCAAATCAAGGAGGATAATTTGTGGAGACATGGTGTGAGTAGGATTAAGCCTTACAAAGGAAAACCCCTCATGATATTCTAGCTGAAAAAAGGCAAGGTGTAATATTTACCATTTGTCCACACAAGCTATTGCAACATTTTCTGCAACAAAGCTGAAACGGCATCTGCAGGTAGCTTTACTTAATGTAATCCTGGTACACATAGATGTCTTTAAATATGGAAGACTGCTTCTCTGTTTTGTGTCACAAAACATTTGCAGTAGTCCCAAAACATTCAAGAGCACTGTTTATGACTGAGGACCAGATTATAATATGGACCTCAATCATAAACATATGATGAGGTGTTTATGCAGTACCTGTGTTCACAGCTATTTAGTTTTTACCCTAGCCTTTCCCAAAATTTCTTTTGTTTTGTCCCACTTCTGTTGGGCTTGTACTACATGAACATGTACTTCTGTCAGGCTAGTCACCCTGTTAGAACTGCCAGAATTTTGCTGGGCTGCTTAACTGCAGTTTGATAGCTACTGCCAGGCATAACAAGGACATCCACTGATGTCAGAGAAGCTATTTGTGAAGCAAGGCACCATTCAAAGGGAATAGAGGTATCTCACAGTTGATCTGCCTGCTAGGAATGTGGAATTTAGGGGAGCAACCACAAGCAGAAACATTATTTTTTTTTTTTTGTATGGTTAAATACTTATTTTTGGGATTACAAAATATAGGAAAATAGGGAACAAATACATTAATTTAGTGAAGACTAGATCAATGAAAACGATTCTTCACATGAAAGCTGAACCACAACGATGTAAAAGAAAATCCATCACTACTTCCTTCTGTTAATACAACCACAGTTTAGGCTAAGCTCATCATAAAACTTCAGTGAACTAGAAAAGAGAACATTCTGTTTTGCAACTGCTAGAAACAGTAAACTTTGCTATTGGTTTTGGTATGAAGTCACTCCTTTAAAATCCTATGTACACTCTTTGTACTCTTTTGTAATGAGAACTTTAAAAAGTCATTAATTTGGCTTAGTTTTCATGGGAGTGATGCAATCTGGACAATGTGGAGAGCAGTGTTTAAAGACATTGTTTGCAAGGCTGCGCTAAGTGGCAGCAGCACTTTGATTTGTCAAACGCTTGAAATGTGCTCACTCTGGCACTGGAAGAAACAAGGAAAACAAAGTGATATTGGTCACTCAGCTGCAGCTACAAAGTCTTACCTTGCACATGGCCAAGCTTTTAACAGAGTATGTTGGTGTAGTACATCAACAGAAACATCAGGGTAGATCTGGTACTGGACAGAATCACAGAATTACGAAATGGTAGGGGCTGGAAGAGACCTCTGGAAATCATTTTGTCCAATTCCTCTGCTAACGCAGCTACACCTACAGAAGGCTGCACAGGATTGTGTCCAGGCAGGTTTAGAAAATCTCCAGAGAAAGAGACTTCACAACCTGTCTGGGCAGCCTGTTCCAGTGCTCCCTCACAGTAAAGATTTTTTTTCTGAAATTCAAGTGGAATGTCCTGTGTTACGGTGTGTGCCCGTTGTCCCTTTTCCTGGTGCTGGGCACCACTGAAGAGAAACTGGCCCCGTCCTCTTGACACCAGCTCTTCAGATACTGATAAACACTGATAATGATCCCCTCTCAGTCTTCTCTTAGCCATGCTAAAGAGTCTCTCAGCCTTTCCTCACAAGAGAGATACTCCATAATCATCTCTGTAGTCCCCCACTGGACTCTCTCCAGTAGCTTCCTGTTCTTCTTGAACTGAGGAGCCCCGAACTGGACCCAGTACTCCAGTTGTGGCCTCACTAGGGCAAAGTAAAGCGGGAGGAGAACCCCCCCTTGCCTTGCCGGTCATACTCTTCTTAAATGCATCACAGGATACCGTTTGCCTTCTTGGCCACAAGAGCTCACTACTGGCTCATGGTGAACTCGTTGCCTAGGAGGAGTCAGGTTCTTCTCCGCAGAGCTGCTTTCCGGCATGTCAACCCTTCACCTGTACTGGTCCAAAGAAACAATTTTTACTTAATCTGCAATGCCTAGCAGACAAATTAATGTCACTGTTTTTTTCTTTAACTAGATTCTCAGCTAAAATAATTTTCTCTTCAGTGAAACTGGAATAACAAATATTCTAAAGGCATGAACAACTGGTAAGACATGAATAAAATTACTTCCATGTGTATGTATGATTCAGTTTATTAACTGAAATTGGCTGGATTACAGTTTGAAAACAAGACACACATGTTGGCAACTACTGTGCTTCACTATATTTAGGCCTTTAGAAAGCATATGTCACATTTTTTTTCCTGTAAATTGTAGCCTTTTTAGTTGCTAGAAGATTCTGAGAATTATCTTTTCAAAATGCATATGCAAGCCTGACTTCTGAAACCGCATTCAGACACGAGAGGGTAGATCCACCAGTAACGTGGGCTGGGCTACCAGTTAGAAAGGTCTTCCAGCCAGTCAGAGCATACCACAGAAGGGGACTAGGTACAAATGTTTCAGTGATTAGTGTGTTTCTCTATTTAGCTTGTATCCAGGGCTAAACTATAGCAGTTGCTCTGTCACCTGATGACTCTTCTGCAGCTGAGAAGAGGGATCAGGTAAAGGAAAGGAGACCCATGGGTTGAAATGAGAACAGATTTAGTGCAACAGCAAAATTAATGTTCATATTAACACCAGAATAAACTATACAAAGTGATACTCAGCCCAGTGAATGTACGGCAGACATAATAAATGGGAGCAGAATTATGAGTGAGCCCCTCCAAGAACGTGGGCAAGTGGGAGGAGAAGGAAAAGATGGAACACATGCTCCCATCCTCAGCAAACTACCCTCTTTAATGAGCATGATGTTTATGGAATGTGATAAACCTGTTAGCTGGATTGGGTCTGCTGCTTTAGCTTTTGTCCTTCCCAGCTTGAGCTCCTGGCTCCTGCTTATGGCATGCAGACCATGGCTGGCCTATGATTCTGTTCCAGCAAAACCAGGACAGCATGCTTGCCTATGACCTGTCTTACTCAGATATGAGACCAAGAGATACACCATCTAGTTCAAACAGAAGAGCTGTGTGAGATTTTTTTTTTTGTTTTTAATTAGGGCTGTTTTATCTTGCAGGATGGTTGTTCTCATCTCCTGGTCTGCAAAACGGTGACAAAACAGACCTTCCCTACTTCCCATAGATGTTATTAAGGGAACTTATGCTGCCAGGCTCTTAGGCACTAGTTGCCAAAGAAAGGCAGATTATTTTTTTTGCTGTTCTTTAGAGAAACTTTGAGAGAGAAAAGCTTCTCTGCTTGTTATAAATAAAGAGAGAAACCTTCTGAGCAACAGCAAACTGACACTCCTGGGATGTTCAGGCCAAGTTCTCATTCCCTGTCAGCCAGCGAGGCCAGTATTATCACCTCTCTCTGTGTTTCATTTCATTCTACAAGACCAAAGATTGTTTTGGCTACAAAGCCAGAGATTGTTTTCTTGTCTTTATAAAATAAAAGCAAGTCCTGCCCTGTTGTGTTAGAAAGTGTTGATCTTTTTATACCAGCTATCTGCTCAGACAAGCAGAAAATTTCAGATAAATCCTTCCTTATTATCTTTCAGATAAGTAGGCTTTTTTTTTCAAACTGTCGGTCCAAATAAACAGTTAAGGTGTTTGTTTCTTGGAAGAATACTAGATGAGTTTCCTCTCTGCCTCGGTGTTTGTGGCCATTAACCAGTGACAGCAATTAAAAAACATTGCCTTGTAAATGGTTTCCATTAACAGCCCAGTTCATGTGTTGGAGGGAGGCAATGGTGAGTAGGGTCACAGCACTCAGTGGAGTTCTGAGGGTGGCAGCCAACACTAGTACTACTGCTGTTATGCCTTTCTTTCTGTGATGGACATGCACTTGACCAGAGCTTCATCAGCCTTCACAGTATAAATGGTGGCATGCATCTCATATCACCAGCTCTAAAGGCTGACATGATTGTCTCTACTTTCATGTGTTAGGCTAAGCCACAACTCAGCTAAAGGATTTGTCAGCCACCTGCAGAGGATTAGATGGACATCATTTGGCTATGGTTTCATAGCAAGCCTGGGCAGCTCATGCTAGCAGCAGATCTGGCATGTTGGGAGCTGAACTGCAGGATCCTATGGCCCCAGCAGAGATCAGACTACATTTATGCACTCAAGCTTTACAAAACAGGCATCAGTCACTGTTTACACACAGGGGACTTAAATGGGTTTTGACAGCTGGGTCCAGTCTCTGTATGCATTGTAGTCTGGGTGGGACTAGGCTGTAACCATTGTGTTACAAGTCAGAGATGGAGACCTGGGAAACTAGTCCTGAGACAGAGACCATCACAGCAAATCCCATGCCAAGAACTACAGTGCAAGAAGAGAAACAATTTTACTACCTATAAAGTGTTCTGTGGTTCACATGGCAAGAAATGTATTATTAATAGCAAATTTGGCCCATGTTCTCAAACATAAAATTTACAAAGTTGTGAAGACAGGTGTCTGATACTGTAGATATCACATCAGAGGTGAACACCAGCAAACCTGTTTTTACCTGGCCATTCTGGAGGAGTTTCTGTATTTGACAGCTTTTTAAAGGGAGACTTACTAAGTTGTCAGGTGACAGTAAGGTTACCTAAAATGGAATTTACAGGGTTTGGATGCTTAGTACAAAAATGAAGAAGTAGGATCACAAATCTACCTTATGCTAAATACCTCTCTGTATTGTTTGGGTACTCCTAGATTGTAATTAAAAAAAAAAATTCTAATGACTGATTTCCATTTAGGTAGGAATTATATTACTGTCATTGGAATGACTCTAGCAGCATTACTTTCATCAAAACCAACAGAAGCAAGATTAGACGCAAAGTCAACCAACCCAAACCAAACCCAAACCCTGTAATTTATAAAACACATTCTCTGATGCAGCTCATGCACAGCTCCGTGAAAACCTTAAGGGAGTGTATTAAATCCTTTGCAAAGCAACTTCTAGAATCATAGAATCATAGAATGGTTTAGGTTGGAAGGGACCTCAAGGATCATCCAGCTCCAACCCCCCCGCCATAGGCAGGGACACCTCCCACTAGAGCAGGTTGCTCAAGGCCTCATCCAGCCTGACCTTAAACACCTCCAGGGAGGAAGCATCCACAACCTCCCTGGGCAACCCGTTCCAGTGTCTTACCACCCTCACTGTAAAGAACTTCCTCCTAACATCCAGTCTAAATCTCCCCTCCTCCAGCTTAAACCCATTCCCCCTCGTCCTAACATTACTAGACCGTGTAAATAGTCCCTCCCCAGCTTTCCTGTAGGCTCCCTTCCTTCTATATGGAAGACACTTTATAGTGGATCTACTCTGATTTTAAGGTATTCAAACTTTAGCAACTGTTTGAGATGTCTTCAGGTTCTCTGAGTATAATTTAGTCTTTTCAGACCAAACATGGAAATTCTTAGACTGAACAATTTGGATTAAAAAAAAAAAAAAAGAAAAATGTCTCTTTACCCTTTCGCAGTTAAGGGAAAACCCACAACAAAGAACTGAAAATCAATACTCTGCATTCATACAGAAAAGAGGAGTAAAGACACAAGTATCATGAACAGTCAGGAAAGCCAAATTCTGGCACAGTAGTGAAGCTGCTACTGCAAATAATTTACAATAGAGAAACAAGCTTTTAGTAGCTAATTTTATATATATATATATATATATATTTTTAAAGAAACAGTGCATTACCCAGGCCAGCATTATGCTTCCCCTCTGATTTCCTTCTTTCCTTGCACCCTCTGCAGATTTCCTTTTGATTTGCTGAAGGCTGTCATCCATGAACAGAGCCAGTAAGGGTCTGCATGAACATAACAGTCTAAACCTGCCTTTTTTTTTTTCTCCCATGCAGATTGAGACCTAAAGATTTAATGATTTACAAGACAACACCTCTCCTCAAGGCCCCATTTCAGCATTTATTAGTTAAAAGCATGTCTTGATTCCAAGTGGAACTTGTGAGGTGAGAGACATTGCATTCTCAAGTGTATTTAAGAGTGCCATATAATAAATGTAATTTAGATCTCTTCTGTACTCATCCCCTTGGTGACATAAACTTAGAAAGTGTCAAAAGGTCTAATGCCTATACAACTTGGGCATGTTACAGCAAGCCAAAAGGAAAAAAAAAAAAGGAGATTATGTATTCTCTCTGGAAGACATCTAAGGAAGCCATGGATGTAACTGCAGCACTCCTTGGCTTTGGTGAATGTCTGGAGCAGGAAGTATTGTGGGATGTCCCTGGGGAAACTTACAGAAACGAAAGTTATAAAGTAAGGGGAAGATAAGAGAACTGATACAAATCCTTAGGAGAAATTAATTTCACATTGGACTGAGAGTCCAGAAGGGGAATATCATCCTACTGGAATTAACAACATATTACAAGAAGAGAAATTATATCCTATAGCAATGATGGGTTCCCCCAGTGCAGGTACTGGGACCTCTCATGCTATTTTGTTAGTTAAGGCTGTAACAAAGATTTAGGCAAGAGAAAGAATTTCTAAACCACTTGAGGAAGTTGTCAGAATTCTGTGATGGACTACTATTTTGTGATGTATACAGAATGACTGGGACAATACAATGGGGACTCCAAATCTTGCCCTCCTCACCACCGACTCTAGAGCTGCTCCTACTGTGGTGCTGTTAAAAGTTTATACTTACTACTGAAAAGAAACACTGCTGATAAACATGGATTCAGAAAGTGTTCATAGTCATGTGGCCTCATGTCTGACTTTTTCTCCTCAAAGCAGGAACTACCTGGTTAAGCCTATTTTGTAACAATTTTGTCAGTTGCCTTCTGAAAGTCTTGCTTTGCTTGCAAATTCAGACTCTAGAATAAATGAAAATAACTTGCCAGCTTCAGCAAAACTACACATTTGAAGCTGGAGGCAAATTTCAGGATACCTTCTTACTTGAAGATTACATCAAAAGGTGGAAATCAGTAAAGTTCAACAATGCTATTTTGCCAGTTCCCAGTAACTGACCATCTGTTACAGGGCTCAGCTGCCCCATGGTCAGACTCCAACACTTGCACTCAGGCAAGGTTTCTGCTCCACAGACCTGCAGAAGGGTGTGAGTGGCCAGCTGCCCACAGATACACAGTATAGCTTCAGCTTCTGCAAGCAGAGACCAAAGCCTTCACTCGCATGAAGCACCAGGCTCTACTCAATTGTACAAAAAGTCATGTTTATCATGCTAAGTTTCTTTAGAGGGGGAGGGAGAATAGAATTAGTCTCCTTGAAGCAATTTCCTTTGCAAGAGGAAGATCCTCTTACTTGCACTGAGTGTGGGTGAACAATGACTACACGTCATCACACCATCTGTGGCACCCACAGTTGTCTGCCAGACAGAAGGAGCTCCCAGACACCCACCCATCCACCACCTCAGTCACCCTAGAACATGTCAGTGGTGGGCTGCATAAGGGGTGGCCAGGCATCATGTGGGTGGCCTTCAACCCCTAAACTGACTGAACCATTCCCAGAAAACCCAGCACTCCTCCAGACTCTGCAGCCCTGAGTCCATCAAGACAGGAGGAGATTATCTCCTCCAGGAGAGGCCTATCCCGGAGGATACTTTTCATAACAGTGTGTTAGAAGCAGACACGGTGGAGAACAGTGTCATGTCCATCTTGACCAACCACGGGATGGATACAAAGCTGCCAGCATGGATGCTGGGGAGCAGTGTGCCTCCTAAACCACACAATGACATTCATTCATCAGTGTGCATATGTCACCAGCCTTGAATAGTTCTCAGCCACCCAAATAAAAGAAAATGAATGAAAACTACAGGAGAAAACCCTCTCAGCATTACTAACTGTGCAGATGGTACTGAGATCCTTGTCCTTTGCTGCTGGGAGGGAGGGGATGTTAACGCTGAGGGATCCTTCCATACATGCCAGCTACTATTTTTTGCTGCTCTTCCCAAAGGCAAGCACTGGGCATCTCCAGGCCTGCATTTCTGAAGCTGATCCTGGGATAGATATTTCTATGCAGGGACTCCTGAGGGCATCACCTAGGGCCTGGCCTTTTTCTCACTGCACCTTCTGTCCACACACCCTGGGGCCCTGTTCTGCTAGCCTGCACTTGCTGGATGCATCCTTGCTGCACCAGACATGATGCAGACATGTGCCTAATGGAGGAATTCTGGTGCCCAATGTTTTATATTTGTATTTGTTTCACAGTGTTGTTCAAGCCCCAGAGCTGACTGGTCTGAGCTAGTCTTAATAATATTACAGCAGCTACATAAAAAATCCACTGCTGGCAGATCGAAGAGGTTCAAGTAGAAATTCTCACTCTTGTATACACATCTTTAGCATATTATGTGGACCTAAGCATGTGAAGAATCCAGCTTTCACCCACAGATGGCAATGAACACAGTCTATGCCTTCCCAAAGCTAGAAAATTACTTATTTAGACTCAAAGAAATGCCAACATATAGCTTAAGGAAAGGGACTTTAGCTTATGTCAAAACAGCGTAATCAATTTGGCATGAAAAAAGTGAGAGGCATACTGGTATAACATCAACTCATTCATCAGGCTTCTGTTCAACCCAGGAAAGCACAGACTCTGTGAAGAAAACTGCCTCATCCTAATAAGGCAGAGCTGTCTGCTAGCAGCATAGTCTGGATGCCTTCTATATGAACTAATGCAAACCATCAGGAGAACTGCTTCTCTATGACCGAGAAGCCATATCATCTTCTCGTCAACAGCAGAGCATGATCATCTTTGCAGGATTATTTGTGCCAACTTGCACACAAATGCCTTGCTCGTATGCCTGCTGCATGAAAATCTCATGTTACAAGAAAAGCCACTTACTGATGTCCTGGGTTACCCTCTCTGCGTCTTCTCCAATATGAAAGCGCACAGTGACAAAGCCCCAGTCGTCATGCCCCAACAGTAAGCATTTTTTTCTGCACAGGGAACAAAATGATAGGAAAAAAGTTCAATTTATTTTTGACTCTGTACTAAAATGATATTGTTTTTCAGGGTTGACTTGTCAGGACCTTCCTCGGTTCAGATTTAACTTGCTACAAGAGAATTCATTAGAAATAATAGATGTATTTTGTAAAAGAAGATCACAGCTCAGAAGCAGGGCATCTATCCAAACAGCCAGGCCTCTGTCTGCTGGTTAGTAGAGGTGGCAAGCTGTCTGCTGAGGTAGGAGCTGATGCTCAATTATTTTGAAGAAATGCCTTTATTTGTGGATATAACATTCATATCCACTGCTTCACTACATTTCAGGGGCAGCCAGATCTGCCTAATGACGTCAAGAGCAGCAGCTGAAAACAGGCAAATAATTTCTGGCTTTTAAAGCAGGCTCTGTGGCTGTGTAGGAAAGAGGGGATTTCTTGTTACAAGCACAAATAAGAAAAAAAGTCTTTTACAAAGAAGAAAGCACATAAATCTTGTCAAAACTATCCACATTTTGCTGTAGCTATTATATTTTGCTGCCAAAATATAATCCTTCTTGCAGCAAGATTTCTATCTGAATTATTAGGAGATTTGCTTGATTAAGGACTGCAAGAGGGGTTTGAGCCAAAACTTCATTTTGGTCTATGGGCATTGTGGGCTTTTCTCGTTACTTAGAAATACCCAAGATAATAAAATGCAAATGAACACTCAGCTACATCTACTACATCTCACTGGTTTTCTCTCAATAATATAAACACCTATCCAAAACACAATGACATTCTGTACTTTTGCCTGCAATAATCAAGTACAACTCCACTGGCCTCCTTAATCCGGATTTTTGGAGTGAGGTCTTACTGGTTTGACAGAGAACAAGGCATTATGGTGAGGACAAAACATGCTATGGTGCTCTCAGGTGAATAAAAATTGCAGTTGAAAATATTTTGTTTAATCAGAGATGTTTATCTCTGAGCAAAAGAAGGCATGAGCTTAGTCAACTCACTTTCGTTTTTTTATCAGGTGTTTTGGTTTTGTTTATCATCACTGGGGCTCCCTGAAGTTTGGTTACAATTAGTCTTCAGCTTGAAGGGATGCTCTCATTTGCTCATCAGTTTTTGAGGAAGTGATGGTAGTCCTGACACTCACATGCAGAAAGGAGTCTCCACTACAAAGCCGCCGGTTCCCGCAAGCTTTTATTCTCCTCCAATAAAATACATCTGCAAAACCACAAAATATACAAGACATGTATCAGACCATGCATAAATGCACCTCTACAGCTAATAAACCAGGAAAGAACATTTGGAAGGTAGAGCCACGAAGATGATCAGAGGGCTGGAGCACCTCTGCTATGAGGACAGGCTAAGAGAGTTGCGGCTCTTCAGCCTGGAGAAGAGAAGGCTTCGAGGAGACCTTATAGTGGCTTTCCAGTATCCAAAGGGAGCCTACAGGAAGGCTGGGGAGGGACTATTTATAAGGTCTAGTAATGTCAGGACGAGGAGGAATGGGTTTAAACTGGAAGAGGGGAGATTTAGACTGGATGTTGGGAGGAAGTTCTTTACAGTGAGGGTGGTAAGACACTGGAACGGGTTGCCCAGGGAGGTTGTGGATGCTTCCTCCTTGGAGGCGTTTAAAGCCAGGCTGGATGAGGCCTTGAGCAAGCTGCTCTAGTGGGAGGTGTCCCTGCCTATGGCAGGGGGTTGGAGCTGGATGATCCTTGAGGTCCCTTCCAACCTAAACCATTCTATGATTCTATGATTCTAAAAGCCCTTTTAATGAAAGGAAAATTATAATGGACCTATTTGATGGGTCATTTCCAACAGAGAGATCTCTTCTCTACCAACAAAACACATGTAAATTCTACCTGCAACAGGAGAGAAGTTGGTCTTACTACAGGTCTACAACCAGTTTACAATGCCTCCTATTTCACTTGTAATTTTTCAACAGTTTTGCAGTTGCTAGATGTACGGTTCAATAGCGGGCAAATTCCCTCTATGAGTTACAGTTTCCAGTTCAAATTTCCACATTTGAGTAAATGGATGAACCCAGTTATTTCAACTTTTCGTTCTTGGAACAGTTGCTCTCCATTGGAGGAACAGAGAAAGTGATTGCAGTACACTCAGCAAAGAGATCAAAAGGTGAGCAAGCATAAACCATTGGGGAGGCAGAGTGTCACTGCCCTGCCTAGGTGCAGTCAGCATAGAAACCTGTTTAAATTTTTCCAGAAAACAGTTTCCACTTGACTGACATCTTCTACATGGTAAAAACATGAAGTTCATTGTTTCACCTCTCACAAGCAGAAAGGACAAGAACAAATACTGACACATCAGCATTTCACAGAAGAGAGAAATTGTAATTTACAGCCACTTTTGCATTTTCTTCTTTTGGATAAAAGATCTCATCCTCTGCACCACAGTCTGTCAGCACACACCAAACAATAATAATGTAACTAATTGTAGTTATGCAGTGTTACATACCTGAGCAAGCAATTCATTCAGTAAGCCATATCTGGAGCCTCCTGATTAACCTGAAGACACTTGCCACCATTAGTCCACTGCTTATGCTCCTGTTTTGCCATCCACAGAAAAGCTGACTCACAAATGCTCACTCTTAGGCAAAAGGAAATGGAAGACACTAGAAAACAGAAGTACATGAAAAAAAAAAGGTCTCTTAAACCCATGAAAAGTCTTTTTAAAAACAAATTATTTTGAATGAAGCTGGCCATGGGAAAAAACTTTACTCTTCCTCTGTGTTGCTTGAATTCTATAAGCATGCCCTGAGTCTAGACTGTGGTTGGAAGGGAGCTCACTCATCTTTAACATCAATTATACTACAGGTTTGCTAGACTGAATTCCCTCATTCCGATTAAGCAATAGTTCTCTCACATCACTGTTCTTTACTTCCTTCTCTCTGCTCTTTCCATGTCACTCTGATGAAAGAATGGTGTGTCCAGTCCCAAGCAATCAGTCTGAGTACACATTTCAACATTGCTATGGTTAATTAACTTGTCAGATAGCAATCCAGGAGCAGTTGGATGTATAGAGCCCTGAGGCATACTGCATATTTTATCTTTGCCACATCACCAATTATAACAATAGTTGTGATGAGACTGCTGAGATTCACTCATTCCTTGCCAATCCTAACTTTCATTTCAGCCTCCTCTCTTTGGCTGCAGTGGCAAATAAAACAGACACCAGTGATGGAGGATGCCTGCCAATGCACTAGGAGCAAGCCAATGCTGATCCCTCTTCCAGTAACATGTTCTGGCTAAGCATGTCCAGACTAAAAAGTCATTACAGCCAGAAGTACACATCCTCAGAAGCAGCTAGTACTAAAGTAAAGCTAAGTACTAAAAAGAACAGCACTGTCATCAGAAGCTTCTTGAACAGACAACCTTTAGTCTAATGGATAAACTGAAAGCAGGTTTTAAACTAACTTTTCTTTATACTGGAGGGCATCTCTTGTGCTTAATTGTGCTAAAAATACTTAGTCCCTTGAAATGCTCATTCTTTCAGAGACCTGTTAGGGTCTTTGCAATCGGGGAATTCAGATCAATGGACCTGGGAAAAACAAAACCAACCAACCACACAAAACCACAAACCAACCAACCAACAAAAAAAGGCTTGGTGTCCTGAACTATAGTTCACTTTATACATCCAGAACTGGCAGCTCAGACTAAGCAGAGGAGCTCAGCACTCAGCTCTGCTTCAGCCTGCTCTGCTCCCAGAGGCCCAGAGGCAGGGCCTTATCTCAGCCAGGTAGCAGAATCACTCAGTCATGGTGCAGCTGGTTTCCAAGTTTTGGAGATGCAGACAGATCTCAGGTATTTCTTGTCTTCTTGTACAACAGAGGATGAGGTGAGGTCCTCTAAATTCATTATCAGCCTGATTCTTAGTCGCTTCTGCCTGTGGCAAGAAAGCTGTGTTTCTGAGCAGGATATCTTTATCACAGGACGACAGCCTCATCCCACCAGCTTAAGTTGTGACACTGTTCAGGGAAGCACTCAACATGCTCAGGGCATTCCAGTGCAAGCAGGGAGTTCTGGTTACTCTCCCTGCTGCCAGAAGTCCTTGCACGTATTACTGTTCAAGTGCCAAACACAACTCATCTTGGAGGAAGAATCACAGCTCACAGCTGCCCTCTTCCTCAAGTGCACCCTAAGCATTAGCCTACAGTCCTGCAGCTTTTTTATTTCTTTGTATCCAAGTTTTTGTCTCCTTTTAATTAAGTTTCCCTTAGTGGCACACATTCAAAAGGAGATGGGAAGGGTGTTATTATTCCAATAAATGCTTGCCTGGAAAATAGGACGAGTGGATTTGAATTCTCTCAGGCTGAGAAGGGAACTGAATGTAAATCCTCCACTTTCTCTGCAAGGGCTGTGACCACCTACTGCTGTAGGAAAGGTGCACAACTGACACACATGGTATGCCATATCATGCTCTTGGAAGGAGTGGACCTTGGTAGCATCCCTAAGGCAATGCCAGGACCAGGCTGCTGTAGGAGCGCCTCTCCCTGAAGTGTAAATCCTGTAGTAGGCCATTTCACTCAGGTGACCACTCTAGGCAACTTCTTGCAGAGCAATGACCCTTTCTGCAGGCTTATCTGGCTGTAAATTTAAAATGTTAGGGAATAAAAATCAGCTATTTTGCCTAAAAAATGGTAAGATGCCTTCCAGATTGAGCCAATACCTACAAGCATTATGCTGACTTTACAGTTTGGGTGAAATGGTCCTGTAATCTGATTTTGTTACTTTTCTTGGCTAAAAAGTGCTTTTCCCCAGTAACTTCTTTTCAGGCAAAGCTAGTGTTAGCTCTGGACTACTTGGAGCCAGCCAAATTGCAAGAAAATTGTCCCAAATGCAATCTTTCTGAAAAAATGCCAACAGGTATTCACAAGCTGGGTTTGGATCACGTGCTGAGTTTTGCAGGCTACTGTGGAAGTGTCAAATGATGATCATTCAGGCATCCACAGCAAAGGCCTAGGGGCTGGAGAGGCTGTGGTCCTGCTTTTAGGCCCTTAAGGCTTTAGGCCCTGTGATGGTTGGGGTGTTACCCAGCCCCTCTGCCCCCGACACTTTAGAAATCACCCAGACTAGACTCAGTCGGCTCTGGAAATATGAATGAAGCTTATTATTTACAGCTTAGCAGAATATACAAGCAGATATTTACAGTACATACAGTTATAGACAGAAATAGACAAGGTGAAAGGTAATACAGAAACACAACAGCCCTCCCAGAAACCTGAGTCCCCAGAAGGGGCTCTCAACCACCCCTTCACCTTCTCCCTACCCCTCTCAACCTTACCCCAGTCCCAAGGAAGAATGGAGGTTTGGCCAGGGGGTTCAGAAGCAAAATGGATTAGTCTGAGAAACAGAGGGCGAGGTTAGACAGAGAGAGATGCAGCTTGGAGCTCCCCAGCAGCGGAAGTGCCTTATCTATGTTTTGATTCTTCTTGTATCTCTCAGCAAGCCCATGAGTGAAGTAGACATCACCATTGTTTTCCTTTCACAGCCTGTAATCTAGTTCTTCTCACCAAAACATTCTAGCTAGCTTCAAACTAGCACAGGCCCTTTAGACCTTTAAGCCCTACTGTCCTGTCTGTGAAAGATCAAAAGCGACAGAAGTAAGAGTTCTTACGTGACAGCCTTTTGGGTCGATACACAAACACACACATTTTCACTTGGGCTTTTCTGTGCTTTGGGAAAAGGGCAATTTAAAAAGAGATGAAATCCATGAAATCAAATTGCATGCATCCAAAAGCCAAGCCTCTTATGGCAGGTTTTGTTTTTTACTTTTCAGTTAATTTACACTGTAGCAGTTCAACCTACCTGTGCTAGTTTGAGCCTAGCTGGGATGTTTTGGTGAGAAGAATTAGATCATAGGCTGAGAAATGAAAACAATGGTGAGGGCTACTTCCCTCACAGCCTTGCTGAGATGTGTAGAAAGGAAAAGCAAAACATTAGATAAAGTCACTTCGCTCTGCACCTCGCTTGGGCCCTTCACTTTGGGCTGTGCTCTCAGCTCTTTGCCTGCTGTGGAGCTCGGTCTGCTGGCTGAACTCCATCTTGCTTTCTAACCTCACCCTCCATTTTCTTTGCTGATTCACCTTGCTTCTTAATCCTCTTGGCCGAACCTCCATTCTTCCTTGGGACTGGGGTAAGGTTGAGAGGGGTAGGGGGAAGGTGAGGGGTGGTTGAGAGCCCCTCCTGGGGACTCAGGTTTCTGGGAGGGCAGTTGTGTTTCTGTGTTACCTTTTTACCCTGTATATTTCTGTCTATATCTGTATATACTGTAAATATCTGCTTGTAAATTGTGCCAGCTGTAAATATAAGCTTCATTCAAATTTCCAGAGCCAGCTGAGTCCAGTCTGGGTGATTTCTAAAGTGTGGGGGGCGGGGAACACCCAAACCATCACACTACCACGGCTGCCTTGTAATAATACTTCATAATACAGTCAGATATGCTGCCTTAGTTTTCTTCTTGGTCCAGAGTGAATAATTCAGCATTGCACGTTTCATAGTCCTAGTCATAACTGTTGAAATTGATTACACAGAGGCACTGGAGTAGTCTCTCATTTTACCTGCTCAAAGATTCACTGAAATTTGTTGAGACATTTACAATTCCCTTGCAACGCAGGCTTCTAACTTGAAGCTTTTTCTTTTTCCCACCCACTGTCAGGACAGTGACTCCAAGGACACAATATATATATGTGCGCAAATTACAAAACACTGAAGGCCTCAGGTACGGTTTGAGAAGGAAATATGTGATGAACAACACTTAAGATGGCTTTCTTCTAGGAGAGAACAGGCCTTGCCAGCACACAAGCATATGCCAATTCCCAGTTCTTTGTAAAATCTCGGTGGCTGTCCCTGTTCTTCTGCCCACAAAGAATTTTAGTATTTAATGAATTTTCCTGTGCTAGTTTGAAGCTAGCTAGAATGTTTTGGTGAGAAGAACTAGATAATAGGCTGAGAAATGAAAACAATGGTGAGGTCTACTTCCCTCACAGTCTGGCTGAGATGTGTAAAGAAGAAAGGCAAAACAAAGATAAAGTCACTTAGCTTGGGCACTGCGTGCTGGGCTTTTCTCTCAGCTCTTTGCCTGCTGGAGAGCTGAGGCTGCTGGCTGAACTTCATCTTGCTTTCTAACCTCTCTCTCCGTTTGCTTTGCTGATTCACCTTTGCTTCTTAATCCTCTTGGCCGAATCTCCATTATTCCTTGGGACTGGGGTAAGGTTGAGAGGGGTAGGGGGAAGGTGAGGGGGTGGTTGAGAGCCCCTCCTGAGGACTCAGGTTTCTGGGAGAGGAGTTGTGTTTCTGTATTAGCTTTTTACCTTGTGTATTTCTGTATATAACTGTATATACTGTAAATATCTGCTTGTAAATTGTGTGGGGCCAAACTGCTGAGGAAGTCTTCGAGAAAGGTAACAAAATCATTGACATTCTGCTGCAAGCAGGTTTTGCCATCAAGAGGGACAAGGTCAAAGGACCTGCCAGGGAAATTCAGTTTCTGGGAGTGCGGTGGCAGGATGGTCGCCGTCACATTCCACAGGATGTGATCGACAAAGTCTCCACCATGGCAGTTCCCACAAATAAGAAGGACACTCAATCTTTCTTGGGTGCAGTGGGATTTTGGAGACTACACATTCCTGGTTTCAGTCAGATTGTCAAACCTCTGCATGATGTGACTCGTAAGAGAAACAATTTCGAGTGGGGACCTGAACAACAAGCAGCCTTTGATCAAATCAAGCGAGAAGTAGTCCATGCAGTGGGCTTGGGACCTGTGCGATCTGGTCCAGACATTAAAAACATTCTGTACACGGCTGCCAGTGACAATGGTCCAACTTGGAGTCTTTGGCAGAGAGCTCCAAATGAGACACGAGGTCGTCCACTTGGTTTCTGGGGACGTAGCTACAGAGGTTCAGAGGCAAATTACACCCCAACAGAGAAAGAGATACTAGCAGCCTATGAAGGAGTGAAAGCAGCTTCTGAAGTGATTGGAACTGAGTCACAATTGCTTTTAGCTCCTAGACTGCCAGTTCTAAACTGGATGTTCAAAGGCAAAGGTTCATCACCGCATCATGCCACAGATGCAACTTGGTCTAAATGGATGGCTTTGATAACCCAACGAGCACGAATGGGTAATCTTGATCGACCTGGTCTGGTGGAGGTGATCACCAACTGGCCGGAAGGCACAGACTGTACCAAACCTCCAGAGGAGAAAGTAACTCGTGCTGAAGAAGCTCCTCCCTATGGTGATCTCTCTGATCAGGAAAAGAACTATGCTTTGTTCACAGATGGTTCCTGTCGTCTTGTTGGGAACAAGCGAAGATGGAAGTCAGCAGTCTGGAGTCCTACCAGGAGAGTTACCGAAGCGAGAGATGGAGAAGGAGAATCCAGTCAGTTCGCTGAGGTAAAAGCTGTCCAACTTGCTCTTGATGTGGCTGAACGTGAAAATTGGCCTATCCTTTACCTCTACACCGACTCATGGATGGTAGCCAATGCTCTATGGGGTTGGCTAAAGGACTGGAAAAAGCATGGTTGGCAGAGGAAAGGAAAGCCTATCTGGTGTGCTGATCTATGGCAGGACATTGATGCACGGCTGGAGAGAACTCCAGTGAAGGTGCGGCACGTAGACGCACACATGCCTAAGAGCAGAGCCACTGAGGAACACCAACACAACCAGCAGGCAGACCAAGCTGCTAAGATTTCTCAAGTGGATACACAAACCATCACATGTCCGTTTACAGAAATCACCTCTTTTAACTCTCTAACATGATTTTTGCTAGCAGTTGGATCCTCCCAACCCTTTCTGCTCCAGGATAAAAAAAAAAAATAAATCACCTCTACTTTAGCTCTCTTCTCCTCAGCTCACTCTTATGGCTCACCATTGAACCAATTTATTTGTCAGTAATTGCACCTGTTTAAAAAAATAACCAACAAACACTACCTGCCTTCCTACTAGAAGTAATCCCAAATACATCAGAGTGCAATATGAGAGATATTAGAGTACTGTTTGTTAGTTTGGTTTTTAAAAGGTGAGATTTTGCTTCTTGCCTACAGAATCAGTTGTGGTCAGTTGGAATAATTTGTGCCCCTAGTGAAGTCCTTACAGGAAATGCAGTGAGTCCAGCATTGTCCGGTGTTGCTCTTCATGCAGGTTTAACTCACATGATCCTCTACACCAAATCCAACGCCAAAGCAGATTAAGGTTTGCCATTTTGGAACAGAGAACAGAACTGACTTCCCTAAGACACCTCTACTGAAGGAGCTAGCTAATCTAGATAATTGTGCTATGTACAAATAATAACACAGATCTTCATCCATCTGGAAGTACTGTGTGAACTTACTTCTTATGCAATGCCTAATTTTTTTTTTCTCTTCTGCAAGCTCTTATGTACTGAAATGGAGGCTCTGGGGCAGATTAAGGAAACTGATGGAACAATCTCAGCAGCCCACTCATTAGACTTCCTGCATAACTAGGAAGGATTTTTTTCATAGCCTGTTCCTCTTCCCCAAACTCACAAGGTGAATTAGAGTACATCAAATTAAGATATAGAGGGAGCTTCAGCTAGAAGGAAATAACCTAATTTGTATTTCACTGGGACATGAGTGTTGTGATACATTCATCTTTATTAAAGCAAACAGGAGAAGGATAACAATGCTCTGCGGTCCAGGGCCAGAACACATCCTTCACAGTAAATAAAAGGTTTAAAAACTGTTCTTAGAAGGATCGTCTTTTTAAAAGTTGTAAAACCCCTCACTGTCCAAAACTAATGCCCTTGCAATTCTCCTTTTGTTGTTTGCATTTGTAGCATTATACTTCAGTACTGCCTTGGATACACACCGTGGCCTTGCTTGGCTTGCTGCATGCCTTTTCAAAAGCTGAGTATTTCCAGCTAGAGATGTCTTTACTGCACATTAAGATGGGGAGGGGTTTGTAGTCAAAACAAGTAACACTGCTGTAAACCTTTTATATCTTCCAGCTCAAGGTCTCAAAGCATTACCCAGCTGTTAGGTGTAGCCTCAGGGGCTCTTCAGGACATGGCAGTCCTGAGAACAGTGGTGCCCATACCACTTCCAGAGTGGCTGTTTGATCCCGCAGCCCCCTATTTCCAATCTCTCCAGTGATTAGCTCTTTTGGTTTTAGCTCTGGCAGGGAACATTTCAGCTGCATCATTGCAGAGCTGCTCTGTTCTGTTACAGCATTTCTCTCTAAAGCATGAATTTTATAAGCTTATTTAGTAAATATCAGATTTCATATTGTTTCATTTGCCATTTCCCATTCCAATCCCAGGGCTAAGGACAAAATCAATTATTCAATCTTATTTCTGTTAAGACTGATGATCTCCTCTCCTCTTCCACCTCTCCCTTCTCCCAAAGTTTCTAAATAACAAGCATTACCACTTCCACAGCTATCACACCAAGTCCTTATCAACACAAAGCCAGGCAAGAGTGTAGCATCTCCTCAGGAACACAAGAGAATGTGAGTCCCAAGACACCCATGAGCCGGTAGATGGTAGAAACTACTTCACTCTGTCTCTGGGTTTCAAGAGCCACTGCCAGGAGAAAAGACTACAGAAAATGTCCTCTATAAAGACTTACTGTAAATGAGAAAGGTTGGTGGTGACACAGCTGCAAATTAGATGGGCTGCTGCCTAGCTGTCTGAAACCCAAGGATTTGTCTATCAGATATTTCATTTTTGGGGGCCTTGACAACCTTATGCGTTATGGTGATGTAGTTCATACAACACAAAGACATTTCTTTCCCCTTTCTTTCATTAGTCACACCATAAATGCATCATTTTCTTCCCCATTAGGTGTGTTTTTTTCTAGAAAAAGTAGGTTAAAGTAGGATAAACCAGCAAAGTCTTACATACTCTGAATAAGTGGAGACTTCTGACCTTAAAAACATTTTGCAGGCAAACAATTATTTCAGTGCAAGGTTGTTTGTTTTTTTTTTTTTTCACTAGGAAAATGTTCTAGCATTTGAAATGGCCAGTTCAAACATTTTCTGAATTGATTTTTCAGTTCAAAAGGTAACAAAATTCCTGTTAGGGTCATTTGAGTTTGGCATCTCTGAGTTTGCATCTCTCCCCCTTTCTTAACACGTATCTGTTCTTTCCCTGCTGGAGATAAGCTGGGGGATTTGCATGCTATTTTCTCACTGACTCATTTTCCAAATATGGCCATCTAACAAATATTATTTCTGCAGGCAGCCATCCCCTTCGGATCCTTCATAAAGGAAATTACTCAATCAATAAAGTTAATTTTCACTCCCCCCTGAAGCAGCCACCCACCCCAGCAGATGTTCAGAAACAGACTAAACAAAGCCAGAAACCTACTCAGATTCAAATATCTCTTGCCAATGTCCTCCTGCAGCTAAGGTTCAAATAAATACTTTACACTAGGAAGCAATGTAAAGAGCAAGACCATGATCTGCTGCTTTAATTAGCTAACTGAAAGATTAATAAACAGCAGCAATGAGCTCTGGTCCTTCCTTACTATGTTTACAATCAATCCACTTCTACCGTATCTCTTGTTTTCATGTTGAAACACATTCAAAGGTAGGTGCCCCGGTGCACAGCACAAATTACCACAGTTCTGAAGCTGGCCCAGTAGGACCAAAGAATTAGTCCTGCTGCATTTGTTTCATCTCAGGAGGAGGTGCTCACTGGAAAAGGATAAAAGACTTACTTGGAGATCCTGAGGAAATCCTGCAGCTTCATTACTCCAGCTTATGTATGGATACCACTGAGGAGATCCTCAAAACTTCTTGAGAGTCTGTTTTTGCAGACTGCAGCCTGTAGCAAGTAATGTATGAGAGGATTAATCGCAGAAGGAGAATACACAACATTCTTTGTTGTATCTCTTTCGCTTACAATAAGTAAAATGAGGTTCAATACCACATACTAGGAAAAAAAACTTTTGGGGATCTACTCTAATCTGCTTTACATGATATGGACAGAGGAATTGAGTGCACCCTCAGCAAGTTTGCAGATGACACCAAGCTGTGTGGCACAGCTGACTTGCTGGAGGGCAGGGATGCCATTCAGAGGGACCTGGACAGGCTGGAGAGGTGGGCCCAGGCCAACCTCATGACGTTTAACAAGGCCAAGTGTAAGGTCCTGCACCTGGGTCGGTGCAATCCCAGGCACAGATACAGG
>WAAF01017487.1:68715-178362 GCA_013400475.1 Tricholaema leucomelas | reverse complement strand
ATGGTATTCATGGAGCAAGTCTGAGAAAAGCTGAGAACTAGGTTCTCCTCCAGAAGGGTCTTCGTCCAAGTTCTTGCTGCATACAATCTCCCTCATTCTATCATGTTGGCAAAGACAGCACAGAAGTTGGCCCCAGTTTGAATTTCCTTTGGAGATACACTTGGGTATAAGGAGCACTGACACCTTTCAGAAGGGCTGAATGAGTCTGTTAGCTGGTCTTAGATAAAGTTTTGAAAGAGACAGAAAAATGAAGGTTTAAATTTGATGTTTAATAAGAAAAAAATACAACTGTCATTGGGTATAATATCAAGAAAGGTTCTTAACAACTGGAGCAAGTCTCCCCAGAGGGCAAAAAATCACTCAATTATGGAGAAGGGGACTTTATAGGCAAAACAAGTATCATGAAATGACTCAGAAGTGCAGTACCAATGTCAAATATCCATCCCTGCAGTGTGTAGAGCATAGGGTGTGAAGGAACTGGGACCATGAACTGTAAGCCTATGACAAACTAAAATCAGGGGAAAACCACTGCGAATAATGATAGCAGGGAAGAGAATGAAAGGAGAAATCAATCTACCTACTGACTGTCTGTTCAATGGGGTAAAAAGGAAGTAATACATTCTTAACTGAGTGGCCAACCAGGGCACTTGTAGAATGTATCTGTTTACATGCCTAAAATAACTCTCCTGTCTCGGCAGCATCAGGGGTGTCAGTACCCTAAGGACTACCGGGCACTATTTATGTTAGTGCTATTTCAGAGGCAAAATTAGCCCTGTCTCTGAGGAGTTTATCTTCCGGGTGTCTTCTGAGCTCAAAGACAGAGGAGCGCAAATCAACTAAGCTGCTCCGTGAGTCAGGGCAGAGGTTGGGTGGGGGATGCTGTTGCTGTCTCAGAAATCCCCTGTGGGTTTGTGCCACCTCACACAGATGGGATGGGAATTTTCCAGAGCAGGGGCTACCCGGGGAGGAATACCCCATGCTTTAGTGCTGTGCTAATAAGGAAGGAGGAGCTAAAGAAGACTAAGAGAACCTTGATTCAGACCATAGCAACTGCACATACCTGTGACTGCAGCAATTTCCATCCTGCTGACACAGCTGGCACCAGGAGAGCTGGTTGCAAAGAAATTAACTACTGTAATTTCAAGCAAAGCTGTTGCTACTAAAAGGACAAAGACTTCTTAATGATGAACAGAGTAAAATCTTCTGTATGATCAGATGAGTCAGCACTTGATTTGACAGGTGATGGAAACTAGTAACTCAATACAGCTGTCCTCTCGGATAGAACATATGGTGACAAGAGTGAACAAAATTACCACTGTTGCTGGTAAAGTTAATGGCAAAAGCTCACAACTTTACAGGCCTATTGGCTGCTGGAACTGAGCTCATAATAAAAGACGGTGAGCCACATCCTTCTGCAACTTAAATAAATACCTATGATGTATCATATAGAATAAGCCGAAAGCACTGAGGTCCAGCACACTGATCAAAAACTTCTGAATGTGATCACTGCTTTGCCCTCTTTGTTCTGCTTATTGCAGAGCAGAAGTATCAGATCAGTTTACGTTAGTTTTTCTACATAACTACCTAGCATAAATGCTATCAGAAGAATTTAGCTCCAGATGCATGACTTGCTGAAAATTATAGATCCTAGAAATGAAGCATTTTAACAAAAGAAAAGTAAAATCTTAATCACAGTACAACTAGTGCTGCAAAGTGGTACTTGGTATCTCATCCTATCTGGGCACGCAGTCATTCTAACTAACACCAAGCTCCAAAAAGTCAGGGTTGATGACAGACCGCACACAGATGGGAGTTTCCCAAACCTTAAGATAACTCTCTATACCATCTTCCCAGCTATCACAGCTGATCTACAGCAGCTCTCCCCTGAATTTAAACAGTTTTATCCTCAAAACACTCTAAAGTACTACTTACAGTTCAAAACCTGGACTTGGAGACATCTGAACTCAGGGAGTGGCTGCTCTGGACAGATCACTAGGAGCAGTAAATTCTATACTAACAGCCTAGGACTCTGTTATTGTCTTTATACAGGAAAAAGGCCAGATTTTTAATAACAGATTTTCCAATCTACAGAGTTCTCTTTCTTTTGCTGCTGTCATATTTGCAGTCTTTTCATAAAGCTGAAGGTTTCTTAGTGCTAAGGGATGAGCTTTGCCTTCTGGCCTCCCAGTGCCAGGTCTTACCATTAAACTTAAAAAAGATAATGCCTGGGGCTTTTGGGGAACTGTCAAAAAGTATTTTTTCTTTGAATGCAAAACACAAACTCTCCATATACATTCCACCCTTGACAAAAGCACTGGGTGTGGGTGAAATCTAAACAAGCCTCACTCCATCTGCTTCTGAAGAGCCACAGACAAACTTCTCCTCCCATTCCTTGGGATGGATGCCTCTATTTCAGTTCCCTCTCCAGAACCTGGGCCTTGCACATATCCACATTGATCTGCTGATAGTCAGGAAAATCTTCTTATCATCTCTGTGAATTTTGTAAAAGCAAAACTGGATCATCTGAAGTGCTGCTTGGAAGGGATCCGTGACACTTGAAGCATTCTTAATGCAACTTTCATGGGTCATCACTACACCAAAGCTGGATTTTTCCTGCTTTTCTAAATATTACTGATGCATGAAGAGAGAAAAAAACCACAGTTTAGCTTCAGCTCCTGGAATTGGAAATGCCTACGTGTCTTGTGGTCAGTTGCATTAGAGATGCTTGTACCTGTAGGCTTTTAGAGATGTGTATAATTGATCCTGTACTGAAGTGGAAGTAAACATACTTGCCTCACAAACTAAATGGAAACAGTTGTCAGCCTCTGTGGGGACTACATTTAGATAAGTTCTCTTAGCATCAGGCTACAAGCCACTATGCTTTGCTCTTGGGACATGGCATCTTTTCTTAGAAGTTATTAATAGCATGAAGCACTATCTAGTACTTACTTTCTCACAGAAATGGGTTTACTTCTATTTGCAATGTGCACTCATTACCACATTATTTTTCACCACTACCACTCCCAAATAAATATTCTTATTCCACTGGTTGCTTGTGGGCAAATAAAAGCGGACCAGACAATACAGCTGCTTCAACACAGGCAGCCTTCCTTTCCCACGACTTCTCCTCCCAAAGTATTTAGCACAAGAAACCTGTGAATCCACAGACCACGTATTGCACTGGATTTCACAGCCTCAGTTTCAGGCAGATGACCACACCTATCTTGTGTCACAGCTGGAACACTCTTACTATCTGTAATTCTATGGTAAGGCTCTAGGATGTCCATCAACTGTTTACCAAAGTGAGGTTCTTCAGTAACTCTTAACAATGGACTGCAAGCAGCAGCTAGAACTAAGCTTTCTAGTGGTAAATCATGAGGACATTTAGGAAACATATTAATATCTGCAGGTCACTTATTTTAACTAGAGACATGGCTTGGCAGCAGCTAAGACACAGGCAGTATTAAAAATGTGTTGATTGGTGAAAGGTAAAATACTTTGAAATGCAGTTTTATCTATATACCCCATGGGGAAACAACTCATATACATTGAAATATGCTCTAAAGGTAGCCTGGCTAGCAATGACCTGAGCTTGTACCTGGGCTCAAAACCCACAGCCACTGCCTCTCTGCTGCCAGTTTCTGCACTCATTGCACAGAGCTGCCAATAGCTTGAGCAGTGCTGGTACAGTGCAGCTAGGGTAACTGGTTACCTCACTGCTGCTCTGGTAGGGTGGCCACCTGGTTATTCCCTTGTGTGGATGCTATCTGCTATGACACCTCTTTGGAAATCTGTGGCCCCCCCCCTGCTGCTGAGAACTACAAGAGCTGATGAATGAATTTTTACAGGCTGCTCCAGTTTTAACCAGTCTCTTCTGATGACCAGCAGTAGAGACAGCATACACAGCTCTCTCAATTGGAAAGACAAGTACCCTCTCCTATAACATCCATCCTCTTCCCAAAATCCAGCAGATATTATGACAAACAAAAAAAATGTAGCTTGTCTTCAGCTTCTTTAAGCAGTGATTATTGTAGTTTCTCCATGTTGGGAAATGAACCTATAGAAAGGCTCATAGTAAAAAATGTTTTTACTCTGTGTTTCCTGATGAGTTACTTTTTTTTTATGCCTGAGAATTTCTTTGCCATATAGTAGGTCTTGGTCAGGAGCTGCAGGCAAAAATTAGTGTGTTGGGGCTGAAGGCAGATGGTAAGCAGGTCACTGCATGCCATCACCAAAAGGGATTTTCTGTGTGCTTTTCTCCAAAGCCAGGAAACAGTCCTGAATAGATTAAGGTGTAAATTCTGTTTCCACACTACTATTACCTGAAGACTTATTTTGCAGTTGCAGCTAAATTACTTTCTTGTGCTAAGTTGCTGTATTTTACTTTCACCTATAGCCAACATGCCATGGCAAAGCCACTCCTCATTTATGTCTAAAACACATATCCTACAAAGCACTCTGGATTCATTTGACATCTATGCATCTATTTTCCAGTCAATTTTCTTGCTTTGGATACAATCTGGAAAACTAATGGAGAACATGCTACAAGTAGACCACCTCCTATTTCCACAACAGCATCACTAAAAGCCTATGCACACAGTTTGCATGTTACACAGGTGAATACTCTTTAAGTAGGTGCCTTTTATAGGGCCATCCATGTAACATGGTTGTTTTCATGAGGCAATATAATTCTTTGCAGTTTTCATAGCAAGTATAAAAAAATGAAGCAGCATTTGTCTGAAAGCACTAGTGCAGATTTTACCCTTCACTGTACTTCTCTAAATAAGACAGAGCATTAATTATTTATTATAGCATTAACACAAATTTCCACTAGCCCGCCCCAGTGACCAAACACTTCTGATATATCTGTGGATAAATAGTTGAATTAGAAGGGCAACCCTCTGAAAACACACACACACACACACACATTCACCTTCTCAAAGTATTAGCCAGAGAGCTCTTCAAAATATCAATTATTAATAAATGGAAACACAAGTTACATATTACTTACTTGAAGCAGATGAGCAATATTATTTTACATAGTATTCTGGAAGCTCTTCATGCTAAGGATTCCGGCAGTCAGCAGAACATAAGAAGAAGGGTAGGTTGACTGCTTCAAGTCACAGAACTATTTATCAGTACAGATCTGTGATTATTTTTTCCCCTTGTTCCAGTAACTTTCATCACTAGAGAACAACCACCTAGGCTGAACATTTACAGAAGCCAGGTATAGAACAAGTCTGTGAAATTGTCATTTAATACTGGAGATGAAGAAAGAAGGTATTTGAAGTACAGGTGCTATTCTGGATGTAATTTGCTTCCAAGGGGTAGCCATAGCGAGTAAACCCCCTTCCTTTCTAATGGATTCAAATATGTTCCACAACTTGGAGTAAATGAACACTATGCAGACAGCCGATTCTGGATGCTGTAACACAGAAAATCTCTAGAATTAATAGATGCAGTAAAATCTAAAACATAATCTATAAACAATGGTATAGTTTATATTTTTAAACTGTAAGAGATTCACTATTTTCAGCTACTCTATCTCTTCTTAGATGTACCTTTGAACATGCACCATACTCTGCAATGACAAAATTATTTTACATCAAGGCGGGTGACAGTCAAACTGTTCACACGAACCAGCTTCAAGTTCTCCGTGTTGACTTTTGTGTCCTGTGGAACTAAGGATGTAGTCTCTTATATCCCAAGTAATCTATTTCTTGAGTTGTGCATTATCATCTTATGAGAGAGCATTAGATCGACTGTGCAAAGCTATTTTTCTGATGGAAGTTTTTCAGGAGTAAAAAGTTACTTCACAAATTCAGTATCTTGAAGTAGCAAAACACAGAGGCAGCAGCAAACTTCCTGAGGTTGCTTTTCCACATCTTTGGAAATCTTTATGTTGGGTGCTGCACAGGGACAAAGTGAGCACACAGAAAAGCCTCCTTATAGCTGTGTTACTTTTAGTCGCTTAGAGAGAGAAGCATGGGTCTAAAACACCTATTAAAAAGTATCCAAGATAAAGTCATACCACCTTGAGAAAGACATGGACAGAAAAAAAAAGAACAATGGCTAGTAAGTTCTGCCAGTTCTATGGATGTACTAGGACATTAAAATCTGGAAGAGGCTACTGGCAACAGAACTGGAAGTCAGCAGGGGCACTGAGACATACAAGTTGTGCATCTTCAATCATCAAAGGATGAAATTAAACCCAAGGAATTTAAAGCATCTTCAAAGCTGGAATTAAGTATAGCTTTTCCTAAGGAATAGGGTAATTACTGTAAT
The DNA here is from genome assembly GCA_013400475.1 of Tricholaema leucomelas. Taxonomy (NCBI): domain Eukaryota; kingdom Metazoa; phylum Chordata; class Aves; order Piciformes; family Lybiidae; genus Tricholaema lacrymosa; species Tricholaema leucomelas. The sequence continues at coordinate 172,077 of WAAF01017487.1, read as the reverse complement.
TATTTTCTGTGTCTATAAATGAACTTACTGTAATTATTTGCATGCTGCAGGAAAGGACGGAACTTCACCTAAAAATAGTTTAGAAAAGATGGAGAGAATGTCTTTGACTGTAAGAATGTTTTCCCTTCCTGTGTTAGTTTAATGGGATAGGTGCCAATGCTTTTATGAATTATGAATGCAGCAGTCTTCTTTCCAAATGAAGATGTTGGAAGTCTGCCACTGGAGTGAGGTGTTCATATTACACACTGCCAGCAAATGTCTGTTTCTTTAATGAAAACTAGATTCCTAAATCACTTTTCTTCTGAAAAACACTACTCTTGCCTATAATGATGTTGCATAGCATATTCTCCTCCAGAATAAAAGAGAAAAAGTAATCAGGATAGAAAGCAATTTGAATGACATTTCTAACAGGGAAATTCATATGCTGTGCCCTTGATGTAAATAAACTGTTTGAATACTACCTGCCTTTCTCCGTCAATACAACATAATCTGGGTTTATGACTGAGCAGGCATTTGCTGCTAGTCCCATGCATGTTTTTTTTTCCCCAGAATGAGTCTGGTTTTAGCCACCTCAAAAAGAGATTCTTTAAAATAACCACCACCATTTGAAATGGAAATGTTGCTTGAGGAAACATTGCAGGAGCAGTATTTTGCACTTTGATTCTGTTTAATAAAGAATGTAGTGGCGTAAGTACAAGCATTATGTAAAGCTTGTTTATTTTTTTTCCACTGAGTGACCCTAAGTCTCAGGAACACTATTAGAAGAAGGGAAAATGTTAATCTCTGACCTTTGACAATTCTGCATGTTTGAAAAAGGTTCAAAGCAAGCCAGTGAAGCTGTGCTGCTGCAGCTGCAGTTTACACAGCAGCCGGGAGTGCCATGACTGCTCTTTGCCTGTGTATCAGTAAACTGCATTAGTAGCAAAACCCATGGAAAATGTGTTTCAGTTACTCCTATGTACAAACTGCAATACATACCTTCACGTTTTGTGTTGACAAGCAACTGTTAACTTTTGCTAACATCTAGAAGGGTTTTACAAGAGCATTTACAAAACGCTGCTTGTCTCGAGTAATTTTAATTTAATCAAAACCCCTTCTACCATTTCCAGATCTGAACCTGCAGTGGAGGGGTAATTAGTTGTGAAATATTTTTCCATAATTACTATTGTTCATTAATTTTGATATTTAGAACTCTTGCCACCCCCAACCACTAATTTTAATACTAACGGGTTCTTTGTGCGGCCATGCAAACTTTATACAGATAGTAACTAGATCTGGGAATAACCGGCGAAAATATATATAAGCATTAACTAAACTCAACTGAACTGGAGGAGAAAGTTTCTGCAGTCAAATACTGCTTGCCCACTAGATCATAGAATCATAGCATCAGCCAGGTTGGAAGAGACCTCCAAGATCATCCAGTCCAACCTATCACCCAGCCCTATCCAGTCAACTAGACCATGGCACTAAGTGCCCCATCCAGTCTTTTCTTGAACACCCCCAGGGATGGTGAGTCTAGGAGCCCCTTCCTGCTTATGGCAGGTTATGGTGAATTACAGGAGGCCCTAAGTAAGTTTCACAAAATATTATTTCCTGACTCGCAGGGCCAGCTACAGCTTTAAATAGTACCCAAGTGCTTTCAGGGAATACTGTGATTTGTCAGCCGCTGAGGCTGCTGATTCTTCCCAGACTTCATGGAGTGATGGGAAAGGAGGCAGACAATCTCTGCCCTTTTATCCTGACTCTTTTGGACGATCTGTGTATCTCCAAGACTTCCTGTCTTGGCAGGAGACTTTCAGGTGTAGGCAGGATGTCTTGTGATGCGCAGTCTTAGCACAATGTCACGCTGGCTGTGCAGGCCGATCACATGGAGGCATTTAGAGCCTATTCCTGGTAAACTCGAAGCAGGCAGTTTCCGGGCAATTCAGGATGCTGAGAGGCAGTAAGCAATGACAGCAGGCATGAGAGCATGGATATGACAGCAGAGCACATGGTTGTGTTACCTGCTTATCTCCTTTTATCAATACAGTCCAAGACTAACGGGCTTCTGGACACAGACTAGCCAATCAGAATGGCAATTATCCAAGCCCGACCATATTAGGTGAAGCCATAGGCTTGCTTCACCCAAATTTGGGAAAAGCACAGGCCTTGCACAAGGCAGGCACAAGCTAAGCGTGTGTACCTTCTTTACCACAGGAGCAAAACAAGTCTGGGCAGGCCAGAGTCCTTAGACTCAGTGGCTCCAGGTTCTTTGTCCTCTTTCCCATGGTTGCTTCTCCCCAAAACAGAAGGAGAGCAAGCAGAAAAACATGACTGAGCAAGCCAGGACACGTATAAGCCTATTTCGGCCTATCAGGCATACCATGGCAGAACCACATCTCAGAACTCATGCAGTGGTATCGCACATTTCACAGCAGCAGCTCAGAGAAAAGGTATGGGTTTTCTTGAGTAACAGCTCTCCCTCCATTGGTTTGCTTTGCAGTAACTCAGTATATTGTAAGAGGATTGTTAGTTCACACCGAAGGCTGATTTATACAGATGTCCTATAGCTTCCATTCCGCATGCACATTTATTTTACGTTACCTTAGGCTTAAAATAGCCCAAGGACATAGTAAAGAGTGACCAGAAGGTAAGTGCACAGAACAATAAACACTACTTGAAACCAAGAGAGAACAAAAAGAAAAGAAAAAAAAGCTGACATGATATCAAGCAAAGAAATGAGGCTTAAAAAAAACCCCCAGTGGCAGAAGCTCCATGGAATTGTCAGCACTGAAATATACTTTTTGAAAAAGAGCCTCAAACACAGTCACAGTGTGTAACTCACCTGGTTGTATCTTACAAACTGGGTGTCAAATCCAGTCAACTTTCATGTTAGGCAGGCTTTGAACCCACGAAAATAAATGATAACACACTCTACAACACCAGCAAGAACAAAAAGTAAACCATGTAAGTACCTTCTGATTTTTCTGTGAGGTAAAATATTATGGCATTCCACATTTACTCTGCACTCCTGCAAGCTGATCCTACGCTTGCATGATTAAGAAGTAACACCAATAAATGTTTTAATTCAGATATTATTACAAACTGGAGAGAAGCCAGATAAACCCAGAGTTTTTTTTTTATTGCACAAAATAAATTATATAGAAACAATGCAACAAACCAACTTGTATTGTAGGCTGCACAACAGATGTTACAACATGAATATATTTATTGCTTTGAGAAAGGAGCAATTCAGTGCTAGTAAGCAGATTAGTTATACTTCTTGCTCATCTAGATATTTTATAAAATTAATCCAACTGGGCTAGAGGCATCTTGCAGCATACAGGTCAAACCAAATTGTCATTTGCTGTTACAAAGGTGCTGTGAACATACTTGACATTAGCATGAAGCACTTCAACATCACGGGCAGTGAGCCATACAGGTAGTTACATAATTAGAAATATTACTATGCATCAGATAGGTTTATACACAAGAGTCTAAAAAGATCTACTTATGGAGTTTGCATGAGTTGGTCCAAAACAATCTTCCTTACAAGTGTAGATTCAGCTTTGAACAGGCACAACTCACTCTACATCATGAGGCAGGTTTTGCCAGACACTCCCCCCTCCCAGGTACCGTAATTGCTCACTAGTGCTAACTTAGAGGCATCTCATTTTCACCAGGGCCACATTTGGCTTCTAAGGATTTTAGCACAGATTAAAAAAAACCAACAACATTCCTTTGGTAGAACCAGCTGAAACGTACAGTGCTTTTTTGAACACTTCAAAGCGCAATGTATTTGGTTCTTTAAAAGATGTAAGATTGCAATACTCACAGCACAAATGGATGTAAGTTTTTAAACTGCTACTTTGTGGACCCTGAGATGCTAACCCCCAATGAATTCATACAGAAAGCAGCTCAACAAAAAAACTACTGAAATAGACAACATTCAAACCGCAAAAGAGACTAAAACCTGATCACCTGCAGATCTTCGTGAAGCATGCAAATTAATGAGATAGTGCCATTACAAGTGTTCATGGGGAGGGTGATATGAAAGTATTTACTCAGCTGAGATTTCAATGCAGGATTCTACTGCTAGAGTACACACTTGATGTTGCAAAATTTACTTACTTGTGGCAAGGTAATAAAATAAGATGAAATTTAAACAACATTAGCCAACCATGAAAGGAAATTCACTGAGGAAGTAGGAATTCTGGGTCACTTAAAGCTGTAGACAGAGGGGTAAACTGAGAAAAGTAGCTCCACTGTGGTCAAGCTGAAGAGCTTAACTCAGCATCAGACCCATGGAGTGGACCCCTGTAGAATCTCACCAAGATAAGTAAATAGATTTTGGAATGCACACCAATAACTAGAAATAAATCTGGTTGCCACTTTTCACTGTGCTTCAGTTACATTTGCTTAACTGTTTTTTTCCCCAACAAAACTGTTAATCCATTACATTAAATCAAAACACAGTTAAGGTTTCAAGTAGTTGCAAAATATTACAAGTTATTCTGAATTGAAGCATCATTACTAGTACAAATGCTCAGAAATGTCAGTGATGCAATCATGTTCCTCGCCTGTACCCAGCAGTAATTTCCTTTGGAGGGAAGTAAGTATTAAACTTCCCTAACCTGGAATACTTCTTTTGTCTGGGAGGATGATTTTTAAATACTGTATGTAAAATTTTGTCACCCATTTGTAGAAATGTTTCTAGATATAATAAAACAGACAACCAAATATAAGCTAAACCACCTATTAAAACACAAACACAAAAAAAATAGGGTTAGCATTTTTAACAAGTAGTATTACTATGAAGTAGAAATGTTACAAGGCAGGACGCAGCTAATATCAAAGATGAAAAACAGCACCGCAAGTCTATGTTTTGCAACCAGCTTTCTGATCAGACAGAAAATGTATTATCACATCAGATACAATTAAGGTAAGGAATGCATTTAGCCCAGCTGTACTAACTATACAGCTTCACACAGAATAAACATTCCATAAATCAACAGAAAATGCATTTGAGAGAAGAAAAAAAGAAAAAAAAAGTGATTTCCCCCCTCCCCCCCAAAACATTAACACAGATAGATATCGGACTGATTAAATATCTACAAGTGCTTTTTCCTTTACAAAAATACATATATTCTTAATAGTAGGATAGACTGTCATTAACAATGACCTGTGTTTTTTTTTTCACTTCAATTTGAATGATTTATAAGCTAAATTTTACAACCACAAAAAGGTTTATTTGTAATACGATGTTATCACTTTTGACAAAAAGCTTAAAACATTTTATATTTTAAAACAAATTAGCAACATAATATCACAATATGTTCTATGAGCTCCTAAAGTACTGTGAGGGCTGTTACACTAAAAACTGGTAACTACTGATCAAATGCAAGGAAGCATTAGAACATTATTACTGCTCACCGTAGGCTCCTTTCTTATCATAACTTGGATCACAGCTTATATAAGGACACTTAGGCCCCCATCCCAAAAATAAATCCATTGAGAGTAACTACATCTTCTGTTCAGTAGCCTGGAACATCCAACAATTCAGGCTTTGCATTGATTTTAAAAAATGCAAAATATTTTTCTTTCAATGGTTAAGTCTGCAATAAGGGAAAAATGATGCATTGCTTCAGGTTTATTCTAAGAATCTTGTATTTGAGAAAGGAAAATATGATCAGTTTTCAGAATGAGATATTTCAGTCATCTATATAACCAAACTGTCCTATTACTTTCCAGTTTAGTTAACCACTATCCTAGAAAGATAATCAAGATATCTGGATTTCTTCGTTCGTTCTATCTTATACTGCACAAGTGAAATAATTGAATCCTTACTAATCGATGGTTTTATGTTAAGGACAGCAATGCCATTTGCTAAAAAAATATCTATAAAAATCTGTAAAACATATTAAATATCATCTCGTTATCCTCCAAGCCTATCCTTTCCACCCTCCAAAATATCACTGACTACAACTAGAAAACTCAAAAGTAGCTTGGTGACTATTTTGTGCTTTGGAAGGTTTACAGGATGGACAGCACACTAAGGTTGTTATGAGTTCACAGGCCAGGTATAGCAGACACATCAGTAATGCAAGCCTTTGTGCTTTGCTTCAGGAACGTGAGCTATGGCTCGTAAGAGCTACTCTAGATCTGTTAACTCCACCTTTATGCTTCTCCTGTTTGTCTTTTCCTTTTCTGTTCTGTCTTGGAAACTCCTAGGTGTGCCTAATCCTTCAGCCTGATGACACCGACAGCTACCACCAGTTACGTTCTGCTTAACTGATTCCAGGTGTAACTGTGACCACTGCACCCCAGAAAAGTGTCAATGCCTTACTCCAAGTGAGTCTCTGGGTGGCCTTACCTTTGGTACTAAATAGGTCCCTTAAAACTATCATACAATCAGATTATCCATAAAAATAGTTTTATTTTAAAACCCTCTTTTTTTTTTTTTTTTTTGGTTAATGAACAAACTAAATGTCAGCAAAAAGTAATTTGAAATCAATTAGTGAGTGCTATTTTTCGTTAAAAAGGGAGCATGTTCTCATTTACTGCATCCATATTCATGAGACAACAGCAACAATGTCTACTGTACCTAGTATAATGCAAACCAGAATTTCAGGAGCAGAACAGCATCATAAAATATGCCTCACACTTTGGTAGTAAACATCTTAATACAACTTAATTCAAACCTCGGTATGTTAACTAGCAGCACAAACATTTTACCGTCGTAGCAATTTTATCTATTATTGCAACCTACTCTCAACTCCTACTTCACTTTTTCCTCACTATAATGAGGAAGAAGGAAAACACACAGTAACTACTTCTGTTCACCTCATCCTGTCAACTGTCACATTGTTACCCTTGTTTGAAGCCTTTGCTAAAAATACACATAAAAGTTACTTCAAAGAAAAGCACATCTAATGGTTCAGATAAGCATGCGAAGTCAAACTAATGCTTCTCTTTGGTTCAAATCAATGTAATGACAAAAACTTCACTCTTTCTTTCTAGAACATTTCCTCCATCCTGGGCCTACAGAACTGGGTCTCCTTCTGCAAGTACAAAAGAACAGTCTGCACATTTCCACTCATGTACAGAGCTTCTCTGTTTCACTACCACACTCAGTTTCATACTGGAAAAATAAAACTATGCGCTCACTCGGTTGTTGTAGCAAGCTACCTGAAATCAGAATGCTTATGGTACATACCCTGGATGTAAGAATCTGACAGCCATTCATTGATTAATCCGTTTTCTGATGTTTTAATCTGATTGACAGACAGCGTAGATAGTAGTAAAAAAAAAAATAAACAGGTATTTATTACTATTATAAGATCGTCTTTTGGAGGACTTTCCTACAGAAGGATGTTTCAGCTGAGGTCTGAAGGCCAAACTACCAATAATTGGTAAAACCAGCCACAACTGAGCAGTTTGAAACTTTCCACATTTCATTCAGGGCCAGTCAATTCTGCATGTGTCTTAGAATTCACCCTCAAACATGCTCCAGTAGAATACAATTCTTCCTCCTCAAACAAGTGTTTATGGCCGAACATCTTGTGGAAGCATTTCCTGGTTCAAATTGGATAAAGTTAATTAAAAATGCAGAATTGTGAAAACTTCGCTGAAATCCTCGAGTTGCCTGACAGACAAAACCTGTGAGCTGATTCTTCAAGTGCAGCTTCTCTTTATAACTCTTCAATGCTTATGCTTCTTGGGCATGAAATGGATGGGAGAAGAGTATGTGAATGAGCAAAACGTGTGTTAGAACCTAGAATTAATTACAGGTCAGAGTGTGCCTGAATAGAGATTTTAACTGAGAAAAACACAGTCTGCTGATAAACACAGTAACACAGCCTGCAGCAAAATGAGAAAGGAATAGCCTCTGTGATACAGACGCATTTTTGATAGAAGCAAAGAGATGCCTCCAGTCTGTCTAGGTTAAGTGAAGAAACAAGCTCTTGCTTTAAGCATCTCTTTATATGTTTGCTGTGGATAGGCATCCAAGTCTTAATTGCCTTTGGTCTTTCACAGGATAAAAAAAATCAGTTTGACTAGACCATGCAGTTTACCAGTATTTTATGCAGTCCCTCCATAAACAAGGCCCAATCTGGTTATGTTAAGAATTAAGACAGGCTTTGAACAACTATAACTATCTGTTTTCTAGTATTTCTACCAGAGGCAGTGTCTGGCTGGGCTGGATATTCATTTTCCTCCAAGTTCTCCCAAGTATATTTTTTTTTCTGGGGAGTGAATGCCTCTTGGTGCCTTCAGTGATATGAAAACATAAAAAAAACCAAAACCAAACCAAACCACAAATGGAACAATATAAGTCAGTGACTGGTTCAATTAAAAGGCTAAATTCTAGCTTACTTTGTTATTTCAGAAAACAGCAGAGAAGGAAAACTTGTTTACTTCTCTCACAAAATTACACGTAACAATTATACATGGGAGTGATGAGATGAAAACTCTGGACCATTACTTTATCTGCAGCAGAGAACAAGAGCCTAGCTTGTATCTAAAGGGAATGTGATCAATTTGTCTCTCCTGCAGATGCACTGGAATTGTTTTCTGCAACTGCAGAAGAGAAAAGTCATGACAAATTGTTGGAATTTATGAAGGAAAAAAAATGATCAAGGTCCAGAATGCAAGAGTTTCTGATGCAGGAAATAATTTAAATACAAAAGTACTTTCATATGGTTTCTACTGGGATAAGGTTTTTTAATTTTAAATCATGTAACAGAACATTTTCTTTTCCTGCTTGTTTCCTGCGAAGAAAGCTTCTTCTTGCTGAAAATATTAAGACCATAGGTAAAATACAGAAATTATTATTACCCTACCTAATGCGAATAATAGGCTTGAAAGGTATTCTGTACTTATAATCAGGCACTTTGCTTTATATAACATTTCAGTAAAGTTAAAATAGTACTTTTTTGCATAATAACTGCAAGTAGCTGAGTATGCACAATATACTTAGTGTGCATACTCCTAGGACCTAAAATCCAGAAGCCTTCATGTGAGCAGTACCTACTATGGGGATGAGTCACTCATATTATTGTAGTAATCTTATTTGGCATTTCATCCAAATAGAAATAGGTTCAAAGGACTAGACCCTTAGCTATAAGCAATGTAGCAATGCATGATGGAAGACATTTCTTGATTAATCATCTAATTCTGCATTGATTGAGATAGTATAGGAGTCACTTTGTTAATTTTAGCTTAAAAGTTTGTTACTAGACAAATGCAGCATACCACTACGTTCAACAAAAAGCTGCCTATGACTTTCAATAATGAGCTACCCCAGAGTTAAAAGCAGACACTAACTTCTCACTTTTAGGAAGAAAAAAAATGAAAGAAAATAAAAAAACAAAACAAAACAAAACACCAAGTGTGCTGAGTAAGAGACATTAAAGTTAAGAAGCAGTATGGAATCTTGTAGGTCTTACTTCCCTGCAACTAGGAACTGCTGATATAGGAAAGCCGTAGAAACACAGCGGCAGCAACACTTATTTTATCTTTCTATTCTATACAAACATGCAGTGGTGATAGTTTGTCATGGAAATGCTCAGAAAATGTGACTGTATCCAGTCCTCTGCTCTATGATGGCATATGGTGCTGTCGCAATGGAATGCTGAGATACTCATTTCACTTTATCCCATCTTTGGCACATGGGAACCTGTACATGCACTCTCATATTCCTATGCTGCTCAGATATTCTTAATTGGCACAAATGAATTAAATATGCTGTCTGTAGGCACATAGCACATACATACTACACAGGAGAGAAATTACCTGTAAAGAAGGCAATGCCTTTGTTATGTAAGCTGCCCAGTTAAGATATGTATTTCCCTGGCACTTCACTGCTACAAAAAGTATTAAACTGTAACAGTGCTCAGGCACCGTGCCATCAGATCAGAAATGTATAAAGTGTAGGTGGCTATATCATATGCATTTAATGCCATGATTCTCAGCTGGGAACATTAAATCACGTCTGTCAGTATTTTCCATCCTTTCTTCTCTAATCTAACTTCAAGTTCCATCAAAATAATATCATGAATTAAACCTACGTCCAATTTCGAAGAGGAGAATTCATGGTTCTCTGAATTGTGAACACACAAAATCATTAAACAGTTGTATCTGTTAGTTGCCGTTCAGAAGGTTACACAAAGCAGTCCTATCTCAAGGGTTGTATTAGGTGGATGCAAGCTTCCATGTAAGCGAGCTTTTCAGACCAAGTCTACTCAATTTTGTCAAAACAATAAGCACAAACTGTGAGAAAATAACTGTCCCCTTAAACCAAGCAGGAATTATGCTTAAGTGTACTACCATTAGTTTTGTGATAAACTGAATCAGGCATTTTGTGTCAAGGAAATTTACAGTGAAAATTCTGGTATAAAAACATGTGAAATATATAAAAACTGTAAGCTGTCATTTGTATGTGTATGTAAATATTTACAAATAATACCCTATTTCTACCATACAAAACAACCGTATATACTAAAGAGAAGAATGATTTGCAATCAGAGTGCATGCTCTGCTCTTCCAAGCTGCTCCATAAGGAGGACCTCTAGATACACAAAGAATCTGCTTTTCCCTGGAGATTCTGCAGAGAAGGCCCCTTCCTACACAGAGTATCTCCTTGTTTCTGTCAAGTAGCACATTATAGACTGAGCGGGCAAAAAGATGACTCTTCCTGCAGCCAGCATGTGTACCCCTTCCCATCTACAGTGTGGGCTAACCAGTGCCTGTATCAGCACACTATGCCTGGAGGAAGGAGCAGCATCTTCCTAAACATTTTGCTTCCTCAGGTTCACTGGCATCTGCACAATATGTGCAACCTTGACCTGCAATGGCAGGTTTCCTAAACAGACTGTTACTGACAGCATCTTTATTTCTGCATGTCATATGGGCTTTGGAGTGCAATGCTGGAATTCAACCCAACTCTATACAGATTCTTAAAGTCGGCAATGTTAGAACTCCTACTAATATTAAAGGGGCCAGATTTAATCCACAACATGCTTATTTCTCCTACAGAAACATACTGATGTACATGAACATAAATCTACAATGGAGTTACAGCATTTCAACTACCTTTTATACTTGATCCAGAGATAGAATTTTCACTTTGCCTCATCCAAGTGTTAGTTTACTCTATAGTAGCTTCTGAAAAATTGATTTGGTTTTATGCAAAAGGCATAAAAAAAGTAGTTCTCTACAATACTAACAGGTGTGTATCAAGCAGAAATAACTTAAAGGTACTGAACTGTAAGTATCTCAAAAGAATCTGAAGTGAAAAACTCAACTGACTTTTAAGCAGAGCAAAGACAAGGGAAGACTACAGAAAACATGCGTTAACTATGCTCCCTGCAACATCACCAGCAACCTCAGTAAATGTTCTACACTAGATCCATTATGTCTGCAACACCTAAGGCAACAATCACTCTTTATCCAGCACTATTATGCCTTAGAAGAAAAAAAAAAGAAACTACCTGAACAATTATTTTGGTCAGATTGCTTATCTTCAGTATTGCATTACTTCTAATTTTATGGACATAGTTTTATGATGTGACTTTTAACTAATGAAGACTTCTGTAATGAATTGTATGCTCCAGACAGCCACACTAAAGCTGTATGTTATTTTTGCCTTATCATGTTTTGTACCTCCAACCAGCCTTAAAGGGAGATGATTATTCTGAAAGGTAATGATTAGGGAAATTTTTGCCATGGTCTAAGTTTGTTCCACAGACATTTACATTATTTTAAACTTAATTTCTACAGAGTTTTCATTAGAAGAAATGGAATCTGACCAGAAACCTTTTTCCAAAACCAGCTAGTATCCCAAATTCCAATCTTTAGGGAGACCATAGAAAAGTGCAATCACAAAGGCTGCAATGCTTTTAAGCAATGTTAGCAGAATTCGCTTAGAAGATTTACAATTACCGATTCAAACTGCCATGTTCTATGTCTGTTGTTATGGGTCATTAATCTTCATTCACTGCAAAAGGACTGTTGCACACTCATGAGTGAGCTATACCTGGACCCATGAGAAGCTTATCAAGAAAAACAACAAGTAGTGGCCCAATCACCACTTTTCTAAATATACTTTCTATACAAAATATTTTCAAGGTATAATCCTTAGTTCTTTGTACAGTACTCTATGATTTAAACAACAATACTCAGTAAAATAGTGTGTGAAACTGCAACACCACATGGAATGCGCACTCTGTCATTTTGCTAGTGTAATCAATATTAGGACCAGAGAAATTTTCTAACACGCAAGCAGAAATATTCCATAGTTTTGAATCTTGACTGTACACTTCATGATTTTGGCTATGATTTGCAGCACACTCTTAAGATACACAATTATCTTATGCACATTTCAGTAGCAGAATGGCACTTGGCTTGCTCTAATAGAAACAACAGAGATGCAACTGACAGTTTTCAGAAAGACAATGTCCTTATGTGCATGCTGAAAATCTGGTTGTGTCCCCCTAATCCAGGCACATCCATTCATTGTGCAATCTGTCGATGGGTAAACAAATAGTGCAGGATTCATCTCAGTGGGATCTGTCCCTTTGGTCTAACCGAAGTCAATTCTAGGTCGATACTGAAGTACCATAGGGTAAGACTGAAAACAAAAGCAAGAGAAAAACAACAACTAAAACAGACAAGAAAACATGATGACATAATTCATATAAAGTACAAAGAAAATGCAATAAAAAACTTCCTCAAGAATAATGACTTTATCCCTAAGACGCAGGTCTATGACAATCAGTTTTATTTGTAAGAAGTAATTCTGGATGCTTCGACAGTTAAATCCATACCTGCACTTCAAATCTATATTTAATCTCCAGGTCAGTAACTTGCAGTCATTTACCATTAAAAATCCCTTATACGTTTCATGACCTATGTTGCAGGAGACACATATACTTAGGAGTGCTCAAATGATTCCTCTTATTTCTGTTGCTGTGTTTTATACTTTCTAAAGCAAAGTGCATTTACAGATCCTGTATTTTGATTTATTTTTATATATATGGAAGTTCCATGGCTACAGGAGCAGCCAGCACTACTCTAGTATTAAGAGGAAAAAAGAAGAAATAAAAGAGGGAAAAAAAAAAATCAAGTTAACTGCTTGGTTTCCCTGAACTGGACAAGACTGCTGTGGAATGGGAGACCACAGTGCCATGAAATACGTAGGTACCAGGGCACTGGTTGCTGAAAGTGCTTTGTTCTAGGTATCTTCCTTTTTCAGTCTTTTGGCTCTTCATTTAAGTCTGATGTTTTCTGCTTAACAGTATTAGGATATCTGACATTTTCTATAGCATAAAACTTCATCAGGAAAATCTTACTGTATCAGCAGCATTATAGGCTAAACTACCTCTCTGCCACAGAGCAGAGGAGTGTAGCTAATTTAAGTCTTTATTTTATTGCAAATCTGGAACCAAAGACTTTTAAAAGAAGCTATCATTAAAGCCAGAAATATTTCACTACATGCTTCCAATGCAATACAGACGAACTTCAGTGACCAAATCCCAATGGTAACAGTGCAGAGACCTATGCAGGTTAAAAAACCTTCCATATCATGGTAGTGAAATGATCACCAGAACTAAATGTGCATGTGTGCTGGGCATTTACAAACTGGAGGGCAGAGAAACCATAACATAAGCCCAAATGTATTCAACAGCAGCAGGAGCTTTTAGGAGAGAAGACAGGGAGCATTATATGCTGTCTGTGTGTGCAATTCTTATTTGTGTAATAAGTTACACACTTGTTTTTTTTTTTTTTTTTGTGGGGTTTTGTGGGGTTTTTTTGTTTGTTTTTTAGCATAAGATATGACCACCATGCCATTTAAATGCTATTTCACCTTTTTCACTTTGCTTACATAATTTCTCTCTAAAAGTACTCAACTTGGAAGTGCACACAGGCAGAGACAGAGCAGTGACCTCACTGAAATTGCCATGCAAACCAAATCAAAATTACAAAGCAATTGTACTATACTGGAATAATTCTAATTATTGAACCAGTCATGACTGCAGTAGATCACTCCTATCCATAGTAGGTAGTGACCCTCTATCACTGTGATTTAATCTAGGTGATCCTGATTTATCAGGGGGGTTGAAATAGATGATCTTCAAAGGTCCCTTCCAGCCCTTGCCCCCATTCCGTGACTCTTCATAGTATTTTTGCTTGAGCAAAAAATTAATTTCAAAATTCCAAAGTAACTTTTAGAAACTAATGAAAATCTGTGAGGAAACTTGAACACTTACATATACGTATGAACCAGATTAATCAATGAAATTCAGTAGTCAGAGGTTTGGGTTTGTTATGTTCTAGAGAAAAGGTGTTATTCCATTCACAATCTTAGAAGATTGAAAAGGAGTATTGCATAAGAAAAATCTAACATTTTCTTTATTCCATTAAAAAGAACATATGAATTGCCATGAAGAGTTGAAACTAATATACACTCTTTTGATTTACACTCTACTTCTGATCCCTTATCAGTGACTGCCCAATTCTACTTGTTAGAAGGATGAGGTAGGATCAGGTAGCTAATCCTTCCAGGCCAAAGCAGCTATCCACCCACAAAATATTTCTCTAACAAATAAATAAATGGCCTAATCTAAAGTAAAAAAAAAGTCTCAAACCTTTTGAATGGATTCTATTTATTCATTCATTCAAGCTTTCTCCGAAGGAAGGGAAACATTCAGGCCTTACTCACAGAGCGTTAGCACTTTGTAGTGAGGAATTATAAAAACTCCACAACTTTGATTACAATTCAAGTGCTGACAGGACCTTAGTGACTGTAGTATGTACAGTTGTGAGTGCCTCTTACCTGATAAAAAGTGCCATCCTGTGAGTAGACTTGCGAAGATGAGCAGTTCTGACACCGAAACTGCGAAGGAGATGATGTTCTGATCAGATAAGAGGCATCCACAGCTGGACATATACATCCACCATTTGATGGTTTAAATCTTTTAATTTTCAAATGTAAAGTTTAAAATTAATGTACTTATTTAAAACCAGGAAAGACTCCTCTATTAATAAACAGATATTTTCCTTTTACTACTCTACCTCTTGTAAGGTCCGCAGTTGTGCCAGGAAAAGCTCATGGAGATACTGGATTTACTTGATCATCATCCAAAAGAAGAGATTGTTAATTAATTACTATCACAGGTTGTTTTTATATTACAAGACTAAACATATTTAAGGAAAATAAAATCATAGAAGCTTAGATGTTACTGGATTTATTACCAGCACAATGCAATTTTTATAGGTTTTAGTTTGTCACCTATACAAAAAGATGAATGCATACCTGATTACACTACAGGTATGTAAACACCACCTACCAATTCAATCAGGAGTTGTCAGTTCTTATATTCACATGATATTAAAAAATATAGTTCTGAGATTTTTGAGAAACCCTAGCCACTACAAAAAATGGGAGTTTTGGGCTTTTTTTGTTGGTTGGTTTGGTTTTGTTTGGGTTTTTTGCCCTCTCTTTTTTTTTTTTTCCCTTTTCTGTCAAGATGATAGTTACTGTTGCTTCCAGACCAATGCAACTGCCAAAAGTCTATTGCTAGGCAGGGACTGAAGGGTTAAGTTTCATTAAACTATTCTGTTGTCACTGAAGTTGTCCCAACACTTCCTAATGTAGGGCCAATGCTAAGGAAAAGATAAGACAACAAGCCAAACAAACACTGATTTCAAGGTAGTTTTGGCAATAACACTTCCCGAGGCTCTCTTATTTAAGCTTCAGCAACCATCAAATTTAGTGCAATATTACTTTCAAGTTTATGAGCACTTTCCTAAATCCTCTAATTTCTATCAGAATCTATCCTTCTCTCTCTCCCTTCAGATTAAGATAAAACTTTAAGAAACTTGTGAATCAACTCCACAGTGTGCTTAATCCTCTGTCTTCTCTATCCATGATTCAGTGCTTTTTATTTTGAATACTAAGAAGCTTAGAGAAAGAATAGAGAAACTTTGGAATATTCTACCAATCAGTATATACCTCCACATGTAGTACTCCTAGACTACAAACCTGCTTAAACTCCAAAGCAATAAAGAGTGAAGAATAATCAACAGCAACACATGAACAAATGTAAAGAGAAGAAACAGGGGATATGACTTCTAACAAAAAAAAAAAACAACAAAAACCAACAATAAGAAAATATAAGGGCTACTAAATCAAACTGAGTATCAGACCTGAAAGAAATGCCTTTTAATTAATTTGATATTGCAATTCCAAAATATATACATGCAGTAAGGAAAACCCATTTAGCTGTTAATACAGATGCTAGTGTTACACAGCATATCTAGAAAACAATTGGCTGTAATATTAACAGAAACAATAACAACTACATTCTGCTAATAACTTTCAGTGTATCTTTCATCTGACTGAATAAAATGGATTCTTTGTTAAAAAAACCTGCTAGATGAAGATTCCCCAGCCACTGTAACTCAAGGTGTCATTAAAAGTGAATCTGCAGAGAAAATAACAAGTGCTTGGCTTTTCAGATACTTGGATTAAAACTCAGAGCATATCTTGCTTGTAAACTTTGTACACCTGCTATTTTTAAGTATCAGAATCCACACAATATACACACTGCAAGGTTTCGCTCATAGGGTTTAGAGTAAGAAATTCAGAACACAGGAAAAACACACTTCTAAATCAGGGTTCTTCATAAAGGTCACAGAATATATCTTGGTCCAAGTTGTGAAAGCATATATACCCTCTATAATTAATATAGCAAAGCACCACTTATTAATAATGTAACAGTATTTACATTTTCGCCTCTTAGTCTCCATCTTGTCATATAGATGAATTCCATCGTGTGGTCCTTCCCCATGATTTCTCCATTGCATAGTACATCCAGCTTAAAATACAACAGAACAGACAAGTAAGACAAAAGGACACACAATTCTAATGTCTATATGAACTCTGAAGTGAATCTCTGAGAGTTAATCCCTCAACTCCTGTCATTATACAGTAATTTCATCAGACATATGTATGAAGCCTGCATAAATACAAGATGTTGAGAACATGCTATTCTGGGCACTAGTATTCTGCTTTATTTTGTTCACTTTTGTGCTTTCAGGTAAGGTGTAGACAGAAGAAAGTCCACTAAACTAAACATTCCCTGTATTTATCAGTACTACACGGTGTATGCCTGAGGAGAAAGCCTTGTGTTTGGAGGCCTCCTTGCTCTGTCAATGCTCCTTCAAACCCAAAGAGACAAAACAGAAGTACTGTTATTTTTTTAAAAAAGAAATGATTATGTACTTCAGAAAATTAGTTTTAAAATAACTGTAAGTTACAAGGAAAATGTACTTCTGGCTATGGAAACATGATTCTTCATTAACTGAAGGTAAAAGTAATGACTTCACTATGACAAATGTCTTATTTAAACTGAAATACAACATCTTCTACCCTCCACTGGAAATGTTTGACAAGTACTTCAATACTGTAGCCATAATGCTTTTCTGGTTTTCAGAGGGGAAAAAAAAAGTCAAAACTTTGAAGCAAGCAGATACTACGTAACACAAGCCATTAAGGTGCCAAGGACAGATTATATTATAGTAATTGACACAATCTAATGAAATCAAAATGGCTGGTCAGCATGTCATGATACTGTGACAAATGCCTGCATTTAGCTCTGCAATAACCTGCAAAAACTCAGCCCTGTGTCTAACTTAAGCTATGCCCAACCTAACTCAGCCCAGTCTTAGACTAAAGCTGGGATGGTGTCATCTGGGCTAAAGGCAGCCTGCAGATCGCGGAGTTGTCGACTCATGTAAGAGAACTGGCTACGGAAACAGTCTGCACTGAGGCCAAAATACTCGTGTCCTTGGGAAGAAGGGAAAGAGAGGCAGGAGTCTCATTCCCAAAGTCATTTTGCATTGCAACTTACACAGTGTTAAGAAATCCCCCCCGGGATTTGGAAAAGAATATATTCGGCCTTGGAGAAGACTAAATGACTCATGCAGTAAAGACCCACTCTACATCAAATTTCATCTAATTCCAGAGAAGGTGCAAAAACAGTATCAGCATTTTGAAAGATTTAAATGGTATTGTTCCTCATTTCTTCATCATTACTGGATAGTTTCTTACATCTAAAGAAAACCCAATTGCAAAACCTAATGTATCCGTTCCTTCACAGCTGAGCAACAAACAGAAGTTACCAGAATTGTATGAGTTCCTTGATCAGCGACTTTAGTCATGGTGACAAAATGATCACATAAAATACGACTTCAGATATGAACAGTACCTAGTGATTGGGCCAAAAAAAACTATTCCTCAAGCTCAAATAGGATTGCATTTAATTAAAAAAACGAATACTTTGCCAGGAAATAGAAATACAAGCATCTTTCTTTCAAATGTACCTCATAAGAACTTGGAAGTTTTAATTTTAAACTGAGAAACTTCTTTATAGTTCCCACAGTCACTCGAGTAGAGCAGCGGATAAATTTCTTCATTAAACCCTAAAGCAACAGCAACAAAATAAGAGGAAAAAAATGTCAGAAATTCTGAAGCATGCAAGCAAGCTTTAGTGCAAGAAGAGCTGTATCTGGTAATCAGTTTTACTGCACTCTTTTAATTCATTATGGCAATAATTTCATTATTCACAGATTTAGGTTTTTGTTCACTCTTCCTTTTTTGTCAAAACTGACAAGACGGCAAACAAGCTCGTTTGGCCCATCTTTGGTTTTAAAGAAACTTGCAAAAGACACAGCAGGGAGGGAAGTGAAAAGTAACAATATCCCAACAAAAAACATTAAAAGCTCCAAAAGACCTTAAATAACCTAACTGTCTGCATTAGTAGCATTGAGGGCCAGAGTTACATTTTTTAGATTTTCTTCAGTCCTCAAGGGAAAAATTAAGACATTGTCAAATAATTAAGGTAAAATACAGGGAAGCTATAAACCTGAGACACATGTACTACCACAGACTCTGTGATCCACAACCTAATAGTTTTGATTCAACAGGAAATATGGAAATTTGAGACTCCTGCATAATGAGTGAGACAGATTTCTTAATCTGTAAAAAACCTGTGCTAACATACATTTGTTTTCTTGCTGAATCAAAACTTTCTTACAGTGGAAAGACTTCAGAAATAATTGTGTCATAGCACAATGAAAATAAAAGCAGTGTTTTATCAGACAAATTTTAATACTTTAATTGTTGCCTTTGTAATTGAATAAAACACAATTAAAATCTAAGAGGATTTCTAAACACCTTCTGGTAAACTCCAGGATTAGATTACCATCAGGTAATCTTCCCTTCAGGAATAGAAACCAAGTATCTCTAATTCTTAACACAGCAGTTAGCAGGTATTACTGTACATGTTTTAGAGATGAAAGTGACCTGCCCAAGGCCACAGATGACACGTCAGTGTCATAACCAGGTTAACAACTCAAAAGATCTGGACTCCAGTCATTAGGTGCACAATGTATCTGAAAAGACAGCTCCATGCAGGCATCATAAAACAGCAGACCTGAAAGTGTGAGGCGTCTTGCCTACAGCTAGCTTTTTAAGTACCTTAGTGGTAAAGTGATGTGTAATGCAGTAAGATACCACCAAGGCTGTAGACTACAAAGCTGTAAAAAAAAAAACAAAGGTAAAAGAATTGGATTTCTGTATGGAAACGTAGTTTGGTTTTTGTTTTAAACAAAATTCCAAGGTGCATAGAAATGCCTCAAGCAAAAAGATTAAGTGTGGAAGTGGAGACAGCTAACCACGTTAAAATTTGTTGTTAATGGTCATAAAATCATTTAGTTCCTGTAAGATGCTATTCTGCCAACAACAAAACCAGCACGGATTATATTTACTACTCACTCTGACTACATTATCTCCTGACTGCCCATTGTTGCGTAAACAGTCGAGGCAGATAGCAATCTGTGGGTCACTCCTGTGATAATCTTTATCCTCTTCATTTTCATCACACTCCTCATCTCCTTTTGGTTTATCAGCTTTTGGGCTTTCATCTACAAAACACAAAGGTGATATTATTTAAGTGTAAAATAATTAAAAATCACGGTAGCAACAAACACATGTTTAAAGCAATACTTAATTTTCAAGGGCAGACTTTTTATTCTAATTAACTTTACACCATTTCAGTTCAGTGCATTCTAAAAATGATCAATTTACAAGACTCTGAAAACAAATTTTTCCTACTGAAATTGTAATGTAATATACAAACAACAAATTTCTATGTGACAGAAAATAATTAGGCTGATGGATTACTAATGGTCATGGCTGTATGCTTCTGTTTGTAACCAGTAATCAAAGCTCCTCAACTACACAATCATCAAGATCACTAAACCACGTAAACCTACTCTATGATGTGGTAGATTGCGGTCAATAAAACACTGCTTTTAAATAAATAGTGGAATCACTAACCTCAACACTTGACTATCAGGGACATGTGGGTAATTATTTCGTATTAACTGCTGCAATAATCTAGTAGAGACAAGTTCCTGAAAAGTTATGAAATAAACTAAGGGAAGATAAAACTTAACTTCATCTACTTTTGAATTGGTCTAAAGTATTGTCATTGCGAAAAATCCACACATCTCTCTTCAGCATTTTACAAGTCAATAGCCATATGTTCATTTCCCTTTAAAAAAGAAAAACTCAAGCAAAGAAGAATGGCAGAGCACATTTGGTGTTCACTGATGCTGTTAGTTTCTGTTGATTCCTGGTTTAAAAATCTAACCACCTCCTACAGTTTTCAAAGGTTTAGCACAGTGGAACACTAAAAAGCTAAGACTAGCACACAGATCTAGATAAGGCTGCAATGTATGTAAGTAACCATAAAATGCACCACAAAATGGAGTAATTTTTTACAGATTTGGAATACACTATACAATAACCCTCTTATATATTTTTCCCCCTGGATTCTCAATTTATTTATTTTTATTTAAAACAAAACATGCTTTCTACCTAAATATTACCACAAGTAACTTGAGTAACTTGGATAAGCTACTTTTGCATTTCCTGCAAAAATTTCAGATCAAACTCTGCTGATTTCCTACACTCACCACAAACTTAAAATCAGTTTAAAATAAGAGTTAAGATGAGAAGATAGAATGAAAAATTTAACAAACATCAAGCTATGCCTAAGTTTCCAGACACAGAAATTAATTTCATTTAGTTTACATATTCAAGATGAATTTTAAACTACATTAACCACTTTTTTCTTACAACTCTGAAGTATTTTATAAAAGATTTGTCCACAAACCCCTGTTAGCTGTTGGTACATTTACCTGAATGTGTAGAATGTGTATCATATTTTGTCTCTATCACCTTGCTATGAATAGAACCTATGGTGTCAAACTACAGGTTTAGGTTTTTTCCGGTGAAAATCTTGAAGCAAACTGTTTTAATCAAGCAGGTGCAGTGTACCTGTCACCTCTCTAAGGAACCTGCCTATGATTCACAGATTCTTAGAGTTAGTCATAGAATCAACCAGGTTGGAAGAGACCTCCAAGATCATCAAGTCCAACCTATCAACCAGCGTTGTCCAATCAACTAGACCATGGCACTAACTGCCTCATCCAGTCTTCTCTTGAACGCCACCAGGGACAACGACTTCACTACCTCCCTGGGCAGACCATTCCAATGCCTATCACTCTCTCCAGCTAGAACTTCCTCCTAACATCCAGCCTAGACCTCCCCTGGCACAGTTTGAGACTGTGTCCTCTTGTTCTGGTGCTGGTTGTCTGGCAGAAGAGACCAACCCCCACCTGGCTACAACCTCCCTTCAGGTAGTTCTAGACAGCAATGAGGTCACCCCTGAGCCTCCTCTTCTCCACGCTAAACAACCCCAGCTCCCTCAGCCTCTCCTCATAGGGTTTGTGTTCCAGGTCTCTCACCAGCTTTTTTGCCCTTCTCTGGACACATTCCAGCACCTCAACATCTCTCTTGAATTGAGGACCTCAGAACTGGACACAGCACTCAAGGTGTGGCCTGACCAGTGTTGAGTACAGGGGAAGAATAACCTCCCTTGTCCTACTGGCCACGCTGTTCCTGATACAGGCCAGGAAGCCATTGTCTCTCTTGGCCACCCGGGCACACTGCTGGCTCATGTTCAGCCTGCTGTCTACAAGTACCCTCAGGTCTCTTTCTTCCTGGCTGCTCTACAGCCACTCTGTCTCCAGCCTGTAGTGCTGCTTGGGGTTGTTGTGGCCAAAGTGCAGAACCCTGCACTTGGCCTTGTTAAGTCTCATCCCATTGGCCTCTGCCCACCCACCCATCCAGCTTGTCAAGATCCCTCTGCAGGGCTCTCCTACCCTCCAACAGATCAACACCTGCTCCTAGCTTGGTGTCATCTGCAAACTTATTGATGCTGGACTAAATTCCCTGGTTGAGATTATCAATAAAGATATTAAACAGGACTGGGCCCAGCACTGATCTTTGGGGGACACCACTAGTGACTGGCTGCCAACTGGATGTGGCACCATTCACCACATGCAGTTTGGTAAATCTTTAAAGACAAGCAAACCACAGAATCAGAGAAATTAGCAAATCTGCAACCATAAAGTCATTACAGAAACAGGCACACACACAAAATGGTCATATGATTCAAGGTATTCTGCAGAAATTCAAACACTCCTCCATCTAAATGGCAATAGAATGTTTACTAAAAAAAAAAATCTTTGTAGATATTACAATTAATGATGTTTGTACAGGCAGCCTCCAGAAATCGATGGGATGGTCCATTAGAGGCATCTTATTAAAGTTCATCATGATAGAAATCAAAAAAAAAAGAGAGATAAAAGAAACAAAGGAAATGTCTGCATTTCACTACAGTTATTCCCTAAGTACTTTTAAAACTGAATAGGTTTTAAATAGGCTTTTACTACAACACTACCAAACATGTAGCAAACTAATATAATTTCATTTAAACTCTCCTAGTAATTCTTCATTTAATTATATAACAGAGAAAAGAACCCTGTCCTTTATAAGGGATGCCAAATACACATTAACAAAACCAGTGAGAAAGAAAATCAAATAATATGAAGTTGAAAAGAATATTTTATGAACAATTGAGTTCTGGAGAGTATTGCAAGAGGTTTCCTTGACAGTGATCCTTCACTAAAATTGCTATTTCTTTAGCTTAGCAGATCCTTAAAAAAAATTCTTAGGACTGCCCAAATCAAGTAAGCTATGGATTCAAAATCCTCATGTCAAATTAAAGGGACATAAATACGTCTGGATGTAGTCCTCAGCACCTCAGTACTAAGCTCTCAAAGTCCATAGGTTGATCACAAAAAATGAAAATAGAAAAGAGAGAGAAAGAAAGAAACCCCACCAACATTTTGCAGTCTATACAAACCAGTTGTTTAGCATGTCTGGAAAACTGTTTTACTACTTGTCTAACTAATTCTTGACAACCTCCTACTTAACAACTGGTCAAATTCAGTAACAGATAATCTGTAAAAGTAGTTCTGCATCTTGCTGTGTTAAGAACATTAAGAATTCAAGTAGAAAATTGCACGAGTGTTGAAAGTGAGAGTTTAGGGAAGTGCAGATATAAACAATGGTAAAGCAGGTATTTATTTGCAAAACAACTGGTTAATAGATAAGGAGCAGTACATGAAGGTCTCCAGAAACGTTCCAAGTTTCTGTAGTATCTTTAAATTCAGCAAAAACAATGTACGTGCTTAGGTCTTTGAAGAAACAGGGCCTAATGAGAGAGGAAAAAAAAATCATCACCTTGTCCATTTTCTTGAGGTTTGTTTTTCTTCCAAAATTCGATCTCTCGCTGCAGTTCCTCTAGTTAACATCAAAAAACAGTAATGTGAGTTTGCAAATCAATACAACAGCTCTGGCATTAGAAAGAGCCATATTCCCTCCATCAACTCAAACAGGTACCCAAAACCAAATGAGAAACTTACGTTCTCGAAGTCCAGGCACCAGCTTAAATATAATTTCCTCTAAGGTGTTATCCAGCCTTTCAAAGGGAAAAAATACATTTCACATTAAGTAGACACCAGAATTTTACATATTTGTATCCATTCCATAACAAACACTTTTAAATAATAAAATAAATTCCACATTTCTGGTAAAAAACTGCTTTTAGCTTGAGAAACAACATTAATTAAAGCTTATCTCAGACATCTCTTGAATCAATTTGTTTGAGAAGTAACCAAGGATTTTTTACTGTATAAAGATGAAAATGAAGTTTTAATTTGTGTTACATACAAACAATTGTGGTACTAAAAGGAACGAAGTTCAAAAGTGCTATCAACTTTTAAGGTGTATGTTGTAAGTGTTCAAGTGCTTTGGTAATGTAGTTAAGAAAAAATGAACAGACTATTCTCTACCCATTACAATACAGACAAACATGTCTTGGCAGGATAAAGAAGACCACAGAGCATCCATGCTGCTCTGCCTAGACAGTTCTCAGCACCCAACATAATTAAACTATTTAAATCAGCCATGAGTTTGTCTACCAGATGACAGTATGCAGCACAGGCATGTGTCCCTCTGACATTCATACATTAAAGCCAGAAATAGCACTTACAGTCCCTTCCAGAGGACACAGTACATTTAGCTTTGTTCCTGAAGCAAAAATATTTTTCTTTCCTTTTCTCTGAATATTATCTACTCTCCTATTTATCCTACACTCTCACATTCCACTTCTTCTCACTGTTTCATATCTCTTTCAGCTTCCTCTCACTTTTTACTTTCTCTTCTCTGCCCCTTGGACCTTTTGTGAACAGTAAATCCCACTGTCCCCAGCCTAAACAAAAACTCATCACATAAAGTAACAGTGCCAGCAAAATTAAGTAACTTGCAATTCAGTCAGAAGCCATAATTGCCTTCAGTGTATTTTTAATTGCTTTAATTTTCATCTAAATTGTGATACCTACCTATGTACAGACATGTGTGTATGCACATGTCATTAAAAATACACTACAGGCCTCTTATAAAATATGACTGTTCTCTATATTTTATTTACTAGCAGTGGCAAAGCAGGAAGCAGACTGAACGATTTATTGTTGAAGAGTGTCTAAAAGCCATTTAAATATATAACAATTGTCTTCTTAAAATCAATACATGAACATTTCAGGTCCTCTTCTTTACAGAATTTGTATTAGAAAGTTCATAATTAGATCTATTACCCAATCATCATGTTCTGAGCCTCATTTCCTGTGTTATCCATAAGCTCATGTAGACAGTCATGCTGTAAGAATATTCGTGTTCAAGCTAAACTACAACCCATTTTTTTAATTGCCTCTTCTTATGAGGACAAAAAAAACCTAATTACATCTTCAAAATGGACCTCCCCTGGACCAAAGCAGCACAGAGAGTACTTTCTCACAGATGTCCTGGAGTCCTGTATACCCCAGAATTTCTCTCCCTCTGTGGTTTGAATGGGAGAGGAAAAGGCACGAAAAGACCTGTTCCCCACCCTGCCCTGCAGGTGTGAAGCAGGGGGGGGGGTGGCAAGGGGCCCTTCCGGCACGAGGGGTGCCCCATGCAGGGCCCACGCTGGAATCGGGCTGGGGATTGGCTGTGGTCTTCGCGCCTAGGAAGTGGTAACTCAGCTCTTTGTCTAGGAGGGTATAAATATTGGGGGGACTTCCTGCCTTGGGGTTCCCATCTTAGAGTTCTTCCCCCACCTGGATAGCTTCTGCAGAAGGAGCCCCTGGCGCTCCGAAGGACAAGCTCCTGAGGGACAGGGCTCTACGCTTTGGACGGCTTCCACCTTAAGCACTGAGGGGACAAGCATCTGGACCGTCCTTCCTTCAAGCCAGCCTCACTCACCTGTGAGTAAACTTAATGGCTCAGCCTGATTAATAGTAGAGGATGCTATATTTAATAGCCTTTTCCATATTCTGACTTCCAAAATAGTCAAATCTACCTATGGTATCCTTATAGATCTTCTCAACCTAACTGAATCTGCTAATTAAAACTAAATTAATTTCTGTATATAGTTTTGGGGGTGGGGTTTGGGGAAAATAAAATAACTCTTATTTTTCTACAAATTCCTGACTTGGCCGCATTAATTCCCTGCCTCCACAACAACAGATAAGAAGGAAACCAAGTCTGAGTACTTTGCTTCTGATAGATGATAACATAGGTCTGCCTTTCCAAATGTACGTTATTTCTTCTGGCCTCTCTTATAAATATCTAATGCAACTAGATGGTAGTGCTTTCTAATGAAGTTCCCACAGCTGAGCACTGGGAACTTGAGAATCTGTCTTGGAAATTAAATTTATGTCATTTTGTAAGTAAGCTTCAATCTTCATAACTTATTAACAGAAAAGAAAATAAGGACTTCAAAAGAGAGCATCACTACCTTGATACAAAATCCCACTGACCATTCCTTAGGATGGTTACAATACATGCTGGTTTTTTTACATTTGTTCTTGAAAATTCCCAATACTGAATACTGACAATGCAGAACTCTGCTAAATCAAGAAAAGGAATTGTAGAACTTAACACTCTTCCCACTTTTTCATTTGGAGCTCAGGCTTATAGTTTTAACAGACCATAAGGGCTACTAATTAAATGATACATCTGAAAACCTTGCATAGTTAGGAAGTTATTCAGAACTGAGTTTATAAAGTAGTTTATGATTTATATATTAAAGACCTCAATTAAAAATACTATCTAAAGTGTTTCATGCCATTTGCAGTACCATTTGTAGTAAAGGATGCATTCCTGAGCAATGGTAGAGGTGGTCTCTACAATCAGAGTATAACACAGCTATTGAGTTAGGCAGGCAACATCCAAAAAAAAAATTAATATTCCATGATATTGCTCATGTGCTCTTTTGATTTAGCAGTTTAGCAAATGTTTAAAATGGTTTAATAAAATACATGGAGCAAACTATTGGCTACATGAAGTCTGCTGGCAAATAAATCCAATGTTTCTAAAAGGAGTTTTAGGAAAATAGGTCTTTGCCCGTTTCTGGTGTGTGATCTCAACTTTTTTCACCCTTCTATCATTTCCTGCTTAAAGCACAGTATTAAATTACTAAACACATACTACATGTTTCAGGAAATGCATTTTCCAGCTGCTATGAAGTGATCCTGTCAGAATAAAAAGTATTTTTAAAATGCTGTTGTTTTCAGCTTGTTAGTAGCCTTACGTATTCCATATAGCATTGTCTGTTATGGCTAACACAGGGCCTTAGACCCTAACAAGAGATCAGAAAAATACTCACAGTAAACATCTACACAAATCTTTCTGCTTCTGTCCTTCCAAAATCATTCATGTTCTTAAGACCTGAGCTGTTAAATCCGTTTCAAGTTGCCCTCACCTATCCTCCTGGTATAAAACCAAAGCATGGGGATTGCTATATGTAGACACACCTATCAGTCAAAAGTCACAGTACAGTATGACAAATTGTAGGAAGTACAATGACCTTAGGAAACAATACCAACTCTAGTATATTTCAGATGTAAACATTTATTTTAACACTGATGTGAAAATACTTCTTCCTAAGTTTACAACTGCATTATAAACTACTAGTATTAGGGGTAGATGGAGTGTTAGGAGTGAGGGCAGCTTGTGGCTCCATCACTTCAGGAAAACACAAACTTCAACTCATGATGACATTTCTTGATTTCTCTATACACTTGTAGGATGGCTAGCACCTGTGTTTCAATATAATAATAAAAGATGTCCTCTTGTGATATAAAAAAAACTGCTAACTCACAAGAAAAGGTATTTTTAGTGACAAAACCTTCTTTCATGACTGTCTTTTCATGAGTCTGACAGCATATTTCATTTCACACTGGTAGATCTATGCTTTGAAAAATATTCAGTTATTTGCATGATTCATTTTTTACATTGCTCTAAGGAGAAAAGTTGCATGCAGTTTGGAACGCCCTAAATCACCTGAAAAGACAGACTTTGAAAACAGGAACTCTGGAATTTAATTTCATGTAAACAATAACATGTATCAGGTCCATTTATTTAATAAATGCATTAAAATACTTACTTTAATTTGTACGTTATACCCAGTCTTTCTGTGTGTTACCTTTCCTCCTTTTATTATATCTGAAGAAACTAAATTTACAATTTATTGGAAGATAAGAAACTGGAAGAATCTGTGGCCTAGAACAGCCAATGTAGGTATTATACAAATAAGCCATAAAGTTAGTTCACTTTCAGGATAGAAATATTTTTTGTTCTTCCATTTCAGCAAATGTTGTGCGTCAGTCACCTTACCTTAACATTTCTAGTGGATTGGTCTCATGCACTTGGTTGCCACACCTGGGACAGTCATTGCTGTCTTCAAAGTGTTGAACAATACATGTCTTACAAACTGAGAGACAAAAAAAAAAAAACAAAACCACAACTTAGACTAATATCTAAATAATATTGCTTGAACAAGCCCTAATGATACCAGCTAACCACTTCATGCATCGAAGATAATGACTATTTTTTAAAGCAAATAATTACTGTTCCTCAAAGTCATAGCTACTTCTGCTCTGCAAAGACACTGAGCTCAGCAGCACAGGTTAGCCAAGCACTGGTTTAAAGTATGCAACATTTCTACTACTTAGAATTCTCCCAGCAACATAAAATGCAAAATTCATACCACCTAGTACATGTAAAGAAGTAGATTCTGAGAATGTGCATGCTGGAAAACTAGTCCAGCACAGTCAATCATCACATTAGATGATCTGAAAAATGATTTATGTATATTAATTTATTTCTAACAGTGCTTCTGGCACCTGAAAATATTGTCCAAAATACATGCTGCAAGAGCAAAGTTGCCAGAAATTGTACACAGGTTCAAAGTGACTACATTTCCCTCTGACACAGTACCTTCAAAACCAATGACAGAACTTTAGAGAAAACATTGAATACTTGAATCTTAAAATAAAAAATTGGGATCATGACCATGACAAGCATAAACAAGCACAAAACCAACCACAATGTGAATTTAAAATCCAATAAACTGCAGTTAAACTAAACAAGGTGCTACACTACTGTTGCTTCCCAGTGATTAATTGCAGACTGTAGATTTTACAGCTATTAATAAGAAAATGGAAGCCAAGCTGATGCGAACAAATATCTTTGCTACTATTACTGTGTTACAACGTTCTCAGTGTTGATAAACTCTATCCTCTGTTTATTATTATTTCACCTAAACTGAAAGAGAACTGCAAATCCATCACTAAATGGACTGAAAAAAATAATGGGTCTGCTGTAATTGTAATATGCTTTCTGCTGAAACACTAATTTCTTTTATCAATTACTTAACTGAATATCTCTAAAGAAGCTGGTAAATCCTTCTTTAAAGAATCCTGAAATTCATTTGACAAATATCACCTAACAAGAAAAGCCTACATTTATCTTTGCCTTACTATGCTTGGAAGGGTTACTGCAAATCAATTGATGCTGATAATGTATGCACATTAAAGCCCTGTGTAGCTGTTTTTCCCAACTGCTTTAAAACACTAACTTAAGGACATTATAGCTTTGGTTGAAATGACAATGAACTTTCCCCTTTAAGTCTGATGGCCAGACTAGAGAGCTCTGGCTAGCTCTTGACACTCTCCTCAAGCTATAGCAGTACTAGATGCAGGGTGGATTTCTGCTGACCTGGTAAAATGAGCTCAGGAAACCTGTGAGTCTTCAATAAGACTGAGAATCTCCCCTACAATTGAAAATAATAACAGAAGTTGTCCTTGATACTGGAAAGATACAAACACTCTGAGATCAACGTTTTTTTTCTTAAGATTCAGTGCCTGCTCATGTTCAAGCCAGGGACAATCAACAGAAGGTGGAATTCTTTAGCTGATCTGTAGTTATTCAGTCATGCCAGATCCTATAATTATCCGAACTATGTCTCCTTCCACCCCCTACCTGAAATATGAAGAAACACTGAAAGCATAGTTCAGTTTCTTTTTCTAATCAAAACCCAGCCACATATACACAACCATCTAACAGGGAAGAGATGCAGGCAGTGAAGAATATTTTAAAAGCATCTCTCTAAGAGAATCTCTCTAAGAGAATCTCTCTAAGAATACAAATCTCTGTTCTCTTTTGTTAAATAAACACACTAGGTGGTCAAGAGTTAGAGCTTCCTGAATTCGACTAGCTATACCAAGATTAAATAGGTGTGGGAACCTTTCATTTCTTCTCCTATATCTATTATAGACATTTTAAACTGAGCTAAGGTATCACAATTTAGTTTACTTATTTTGCACTTCAGCTTTAAACAGTTTAATGTTTTTAAGCTGTAAGAACGAACAGGTAAGCATGTGACAGCTCAACAAAGGTGTAATGAACCTGCTCTGCAGCACTCCCTTTAAACAAATATCCTGACTCTAAGCACAACTATCAGCACCTTCAAAGGTAACAGAGTGTACCCTCATTTCAGGTACACAGATCTGGAGGTGTAGGGGTCTGGTGTAGTAACAACAGGGCTTCCACAAATGAAGCAGCAGCAGCACTTTCCCAACTTCTTGAACAGGTGTTGCTATGAGACATAGTACTCTATAAAAAGATGTACTAAGGAACAGACAGAAACCTTACAGATGTCCACATCTGAATGCTTGCAAGCACCGACCAATGTCATGTAAATGCACAACTAGAATCTCATTAGCTGGTCAAACAGCAGCATGTAATATTCTCCAAACACATTCCTGCTTATCTTCAAACTCTAATCACTGTACCTTTCCTTTTTTTGATACTACCAGTAGTTCTGAAAATTGTCCCAAATGATGACGCTGGCTAAATCACAAGCATGCCATTGCATCACAATTGAAAAAAAAACACCAAAACAAACAAATAGCAAATAATAATTAACTAATTTGAAATGTTGATACAATGTTCATGAGAAAGGCAGGAAAAAGTGAGATCTTCTGTTTGAAATAGTTTAGAAGGGACATTGAAATCCTTGAGCGTGTCCAGAGAAGGGCGACGAGGCTGGTGAGAGGCCTCGAGCACAAGCCCTACAAGGAGAGGCTGAGGGAGCTGGGATTGTTTAGCCTGGAGAAGAGGAGGCTCAGGGGAGACCTTATAGCTGTCTACAACTACCTGAGGGGTGGTTGTGGCCAGGAGGAGGTTGCTCTCTTCTCTCAGGTGGCCAGCACCAGAACGAGAGGACACAGCCTCAGGCTGCGCCAGGGGAAGTTTAGGCTCGAGGTGAGGAGAAAGTTCTTCACTGAGAGAGTCATTGGCCACTGGAATGGGCTGCCCAGGGAGGTGGTGGAGTCGCTGTCCCTGGAGCTGTTCAAGGCAAGATTGGACGTGGCACTTGGTGCCATGGTCTAGCCTTGAGCTCTGTGGTGAAGGGTTGGACTTGATGATCTGTGAGGTCTCTTCCAACCCTGATGATACTATGATAGGCCATTCTCATATCACATCATTCATTTATCTTGCTCCTCCTGAGAAGCGAAAAATGAGGTGGTTGTATTCTAAACACAGCACAGGAAAATCCAAACAGGAAACAATGTGACACAAAACCATGATGTAGAAGGCTCTTTAACTGACAGCAACATGTATTGTAATACTGTAAAAAATGAAAAATATTTCAAACAGAAGATCATACAGCAACATAGTAGCTAAACTGCATTTAACTGTATTTAAGTAAGCCAGAGATTTTTAGAAAGAGTAATCTAGACGAGGAAAAACTTCCATAAATGGAAGTGGTTAACCTTTTGGAAAATCCTATCTTCCCCATTTAGTAATGAAGGAAATGTCTTCTATACATTAAAAAAAAAAAATAAATAAAAGAGGACATTTTTGGGGCATGGTTGTTCTGTATCATTGCATCAGAGAGCATCAAAGCAATCAAATGTAGAGTCGCCGTGTTTGCATGAAGTAAACTAAAGAAAGGACTAAATAGGATTAACCTATTAAATATGATGTCATGTATAGTAAAAGTCCAAAACAAGAGTTGCAGAATAAGCACTTGATGGATTACTTCAATGAGAATGAAAATGGCCATATTCTGCCCAAGACTCCAAAGGAATCTGTGAAATACGTTACTGCCAATTGAACTTCCCAGCTGCAGTACCTGATATCTCACAATCTTGGTATCTTCATTGTGCTGAAAGTGGAGACAATACACTATTTCTGTCCAGAGGAAGTGTGATGACGACAACACTAATGAGCATTGCAAGGTGAAGAATCATCTGCTATCTCAGAAATTCCACTAGCTGGATAGTCTCAATTTAAAGAGTGTGGGGAACAAAAGGTTGAGAAGCTAGTATGATGATGAAATTGTAAAGCCCAACACAGTTGTGAATAATGGCCATGTGGAAATTCATCAGAAAGTCACTGAGGTAAGGAACATAACAGTTTGGTTTAGACATTTTCTAACTTGCCTTGACAGAAACTGAGCTTAGGGAATTCTTTTCCAGTGGAGAACTGCAAGATGGAGTTGCTTGCTCTTCTAACTGCTATAATAAAGGAAAGGGATAGTGACTCCAACACCTCCCTGAGTAGCCTGTTCCAATGCTTGACTTAACTCTTACAGTTAAGGAATTTTTCCTAATATCCAATATAAACCTCCCCTGCTGCAACTTGAGGCTATTTCCTCTATCTGCTCGGAGAAGAGACCAACATCCACCTCACTACAACCTCCCTTCACATAGTTGTAGAGAGCACTAAGGTCATCTCTCAGCCTCCTCTTCTCCAGACGAAACAATCCCAGTTCCCTCAGCTGTTGCTTGTAAGGGTTGTTCTCCAGACCGTTCACCAGCTCTAGAAACCTTCCAGCACTTCAATATCCTTCTTGTAGTGAGAGGCCAAAATTTATCTAAGGTCAGATGACTGACCCAAACCTCTCAAATACTCATGAACATAACTTGAAGAAATATTGATAATATAAACCAATGTATAGAAAGGAATGGAATTCCTCAGTCTGAATATAACTATGTGTTCTCTTGATACATTTTTGGAGAGAATATAGCACACTTGGAAGCCATGAGTGGTCCAGGAAAGGGACTAAATAATCAATGAAGGGCTTAATCTCCAGTGTAAGAGAGGTCTTTGAGAAGTATAAAGACAAACCATGAGGAACCAAGAGCATTAAGCCAGCCGTATATGTATGTATTCCCCACCCCAAACAATATATGCATCTGGATGAAGTCTTTGAATAGAATAGAATCAACCAGGTTGGAAGAGACCTCCAAGATCATCCAGTCCAACCTAGCACCCAGGCCTAGCCAGTCAACTAGACCATGGCACTAAGTGCCTCATCCACTCTTTTCCTGAATACCCCCAGGGACGGTGACACCACCACCTTCCTGAGCAGCCCATTCCAATGGCAAATCACTCTCTCTGTGAAGAACTTCCTCCTAACATCCAGCCTATACTTCTCCCGGCACACCTTGAGACTGTGTCCCCTTGTCCTGTTGCTGGTTGCCTGGGAGAAGAGACCAACCCCCACCTGGCTACAACCTCCCTTCAGGAAGTTGTAGACAGCAACGAATAGCCAGCTCAAATAACAAGGGCATCTCATACCATTAAAAACCCCTTGAAGGTGTAAATCAGTACTGTAGGATTCTAAAACAGCTTCTGCTTTTTCTCCTGTAAAGCTATGGTGCTATGAGGATTTGTCTATCAGAACAAAATGTGATTTACTGGCAGCAATGTAAAAGTAAAAAATACACATAAATTCTAGCACTCAAGAATAATGAATTGATACATATTCCTAGTAAGAGTAGGATCATCAATCTGCATTTTCAGACATAATTTTCTGTTATTCTCCATATGAAACACTGAACACTTTTCAAAGCCTATCACTTTGAATTTCAGAGAATGGGGCTAATATAAGTATTGGGTTAAAAGGGAGGGGAAAAGGTAATCTTTAAAAGCAATTAAATTACAGATCTATGTAATTCACCACTTTGGGGAAAAAAAAAACCACATAGAACTTCATGGTTGTATTATGACACTTCAGGTGAGACGCAATAAAAGTTAAACTCCCATAAGATGATCTTCTGCAGCCAATAAAAGTACTTATGTGACATATGCTAACTGGCTGGTAACCATAACATACTACACAATGCCAGTGTACAAAGATACCTGGTTCTCATGTTTTCAGATCTCTGCAATTAGCTGGAGCACACAAACCTAAGTGTCAGGATTGTGCTGAACAGCACCTTATGTCAACAGCGAAAGTACATATTTTGTGCATATCCATACAGACACTGTTCAATGAGAAGGCTCTTCCTGTGTTATTTTTTAAATGCTAACAAGGTACCTAAATAAAACTTCATACAGCATTTTAAAACAAAATATTCTACAAGAGAAAGTTTAATTAATTAATTGTGGACAAATTCTTTCTTAGAACTCATCCTTTTGATCTTTCCCAAGGATCTCCTCTCAAAGTCAATCGCTCTTTGATCCAGTGAGCAAAGGAGAGGCACAGGATATGCACAGCTAGTGGAACATCAAGCCCATCTCAAAGACAGCACAGAGCTGTAACAACTCATTTAGTATGTTTAATGAAGTATTTAATTAGCTATCTTAAACCTGCTGTAAAACCACTTACTTTTAGAGAAGGTGCACAAAAACAGGATAAAAAACTTTACTATACTTAACCACCCCTCTCAGAAACTATACATGTGAGACTACACCACTGTTAATTAAAATCACCAGGCATAATCAGACTGGATTCACTTAGGTTAAAAGGGAGAGAGAAGTTCACAGGATCACAGGATGTCAGGGGTTGGAAGGGACCCAAAGAGATCATTGAGTCCAACCCCCCTGCCAGAGCAGGACCATACAAATCTGACTCAGATCACAGAGAAACGCATCCAGACAGACTCTGAAAGTCTCCAGAGAAGGAGACTCCACAGCCTCTCTGGGGAGCCTGTTCCAGTGTTCTGTAACCCTTACAGTAAATTTCTCCCTTGTGTTGAGGTGGAACCTCCTGTGCTGCAGCTTACATCCATTACTCCTTGTCCTATCACAGGGAGCAAGTGAGCAGAGCCTGTCCCCTCTGTCCTGACCCCCAGCCCTCAGATATTTATGAACATTTATTAAATCCTCTCTCGGTCTTCTCCCAACTAAAAAAACACAGGTCCCTCAGCCTCTCCTCATAAGCCATGCCCTCCAGACCCCTAACTATCATTGTAGGCCTCTGCCAGACCCTCTTCAGCAGATCCCTGTCCCTCTTATTCTGGGGAGCCCAAAACTGAACACAGTATTCAAGATGAGGTCTCACCAGGGCAGAGTAGAGGGGGAGGAGAACCTCCCTGGATCTCCTGGACACAGTCTTCTTAATACACTCCAGGATCCCATTGGCCTTCTTGGCCACAAGGCACACTGCTGTCCCATGGACAACTTGTTATCCACCAGGACTCCCAGGTCCCTCTCCACAGGGCTGCTTTCCAGCAGATCACCTCCTAACCTGTACTGGTGCAGTTTATTATTCCTCCCCAGATGCAGGACCTGTCCTTGTTGAACCTCATTTGGTTCCTCTTTGCCCAGCTCTCCAGTCTGTCCAAGTCTTGCTGGACGGCCGCAAAGCCTTCAGCTGTATCAGCCAAGCCTCCTGGTTTGAAGTCATCAGCAAACTTGCTGAGCAGACACTCTGTCCCCTCATCAGTGTCATTGATGAAGATGTTGAACAGGACTGGACCCAGCACTGATCCGTGGGGGACTCCACTAGTTACAGCTCTCCAGCTGCACCTGGCACTACTGATCACCACTCTTTGAATTCTATCTTGTTCCTAATCCACCTCACTGTCTGCTCTTCCATCCCACACTTCCTAAGCTTGCTTACTAGGATGTCATGGGAGACGGTGCCAAAGACCTTGCTAAGGTCAAGGTAGACTACATCCACTGGTTTCCCTGAATCTACCCATTCAGTTATGTCCTCATAGAATGCTATCAGGTTAGTCAAGCATGACTTCCCCTTGGTAGATCCATGCTGACTACTCCTGATAACCTCCTTCTCTTCCAAGTGCCTTGAGATGCCCTGCAGAAGAAGCTGCTTCATCATTTTTCCAGGGATGGAGGTGAGGCTGACTGGTCCATAGTTCCCTGGAACTTTTTTCTTGCCCTTTTTGAAGACTGGAGTGACATTTGCTCTTCTCCAGTCCCCAGGCACCTATCCTGTCTGACATGATTTGGCAAAAATGATGGAGAGTGGCAGTGATAACATCAGCCAGTTCTCTCAGCACCCTTGGGTGCATCTCATTAGGGCCCATTGATTTGTGAATGTTCAGTATCTGTAACGGATCCCTAATCCAGTCTGTACTGTCCAGGGGGAAGCATTCCCTCCTCCAGGCTTCCTCTCCTTCATCCAGGGTCTGGAGTACACAGGCAAGTTCAGCCTTAGGTGTAAAGACTGAAGCAAAAAAGGTGTGGAAGGCATTGAGCAACTCTGCCTTCTCTGCATCCTCAGTTGTCAGGGCTGCCTTCTTGTTCAGCAGTGGCCCCACATCTTCTCTGTTCTTCTTTTTCCTACTTTTGACATATATTTGAAGAAGTCCTTCTTGTTATGTTTTACTTCCTTTGCCAGCTTCAGTTCCAAGATGGCTTTGGCCTTCTTTGTTGCCTTCCTACATACCCTGACAACTTCTCTATAGTTCTCCCAAGTGACAAATCCCTTCTTCCATGAATTGTATGTTTCTTTCTTTGTGATGATTTGGGTGTTCCCTGCCCCCACACACTTTTAGAAATCACCCAGACTAGACTCAGTCGGCTCTGGAAATTTGAATGAAGCTTATATTTACAGCTGGCACAATTTACAAGCAGATATTTACAGTATATACAGTTATAGACAGAAATAGACAAGGGAAAAAAAAGGTAATACAAACACAATTCCCCTCCCAGAAACCTGAGTCCCCAGGAGGGGCTCTCAACCACCCCTCACCTTCCCCCTACCCCTCTCAACCTTACCCCAGTCCTAAGGAAGAATGGAGGTTTGGCCAAAAGGGTTAAAAGCAAGGTGAAGCAGCCAAGCAAAGGGAGAGTGAGGTTAGAAAGCAAGATGGAGTCCAGCCAGCAGCCACGAGCTCCCCAGCAGGCAAAGTTCCCGAGCGAAGAGAAGAAGCAAGTACCCTAATCTTTGTTTTGCCTTTCTTCTTTACACATCCCAGCAAGACTGTGAGGGAAGTAGACCTCACCATTGTTTTCATTTTACAGCCTATCATCTAGTTCTTCTCACCAAAACATGCTAGCTAGGCTCAAACTAGCACATTCTTCCTTGAGAGTTCCTTCAGGAGCATTCGCTCAGCCATGCAGGTCTCCTAGCACATCAACCCAATTTTTTTTTACTCAGGGGAACACACCTAGCTGTGTATAAGTGGTCTTTAAAAATCAACCAACTTTCTTGGACTCTTACCCTCTAGAGTCTTAGTCCATGGGATTTCTGTACTTGATAATCAAGAAAGACTTTTGGGTTTGAAATGTCCTATCTCAGAAGAAGTCGGATCTCCTAGCCTTTAAGGCCTGCTACATGCTGTTGGCTGAAGGACTGCAGCAAGAGTATGAAAGCAGCTCAGCTCATATGTCTGAAGATTGGAAATCTTGCTACAGTAAAGTTCTTTTGGTATCTCCTGATGACAGCATAATTTTTAGCAAAACCTGAAAAACACTCCATTTGCAAAATTATTGGCTTGATATTGAAAACTACATCTCTGATTATTTTTCTGCATGAAAGGACATTTCTGAAAATTCCTAGACTGCACTGCATGACAGTTTCTTAAGACAAATACTATAGAGGCCAACTAGGAGTAATGGCCACTTGATCTGCTGTCCATAAACAGGGAAAAACCTGGTGATGAATTTGGTCACAGATGGCAGCATGCCCTGCAGTGACCACAGGATGACTGAGTTCAGGATCTTGAGGAAGGATACAAAATTAAACCAAGGAGTTAGGATTCTGAACTTCAGGAGATGGGACTTCAGCTTGTTTAAGCAACTGCTAGTCAGATTTCCCAAGGACGCTATCATTAGAAAGAAAGGTACTCAGGAGAGTTTCAGGTACTCAGGTTTGTTTTGTTTCTTTGTTTTTCAGAGAAAATATATTTAGCCCTCAAGAGCTAACCAGCCCATAGTAAAAGGAATTTTGTCAGAAGAATTGCTTAGCTCACAAATCTGCCTGGTGCACAAGGCACAAACTTCCTAATTAATATACAAAAATAAAGCATATTAGAAGAGGAGTCAAGAATGGGAAACAAAATTAGAAAGACCAAAGCCCAGCCACAGCTAAAACTGCTGAGGAACATGGGGATTCTGCAAGCAGGCTTGTAGCTGAAGGAAGTTCTAAATGAATGAGGGAAACACCTTAGAAACAGATTCTATAGAAAGGTCTGAAGACCACAATACCTCTTTTGCCTTGGTCTTCACAGGCAAAGCCTGATCCCCGATCTCCATGCTTATCTGCATGATTTGGGAAGGAGAGGAATAACCAGCAGCCAGGGAGCAGCAGGTTAGGGTCTACTGACAAAAGTATGATGTATCTAAACCTACAGGCCAGGTAGGATTCACTAAGCTGAAAGCTCAGTGAAAGCTTATAACCACCATTGTGGTGACTACTGGGAGGTTCCTGATGACTGAAAAAGAGCAGTGTGTTACACTCATGTTTAAGAAAGACAGGAAGGATGAGACAGGCAACTACGGCTACAGTCTCCCCTAGCTCCCTAGAAAAATGTTAGATCAAATCCTATCTTTGGAAATCGATTTCTAACTGCATGAAGGACAAACTGTAATCAGAAGTAGGCAGTACAAATTTACCAAAAAATGGATCATAATTGAGGCTAGGAGGTGATAAAAGAAACATTCTATAGCATTTGAATAGCAATTACAGAGGTGATGGAGCCCAGTTCTTCTCAGTAGTGCTAAACAGAATCACAAGGAGCAATGGCTACAAGTTGCTGTTTTGGTAGGTACACTAACAACAAACCCCTTAACTGGGTAAGTAGGATAGCACTGGAAATGACTATGGAGACTTCCATGCTTGGAAATTCACAATTCAAAGAGCCATGGCTGACCTGGTATAGTGTTGGCAACCAATGCACCTGAAGATGGCCTAGACAACTTCCAGAGATCCCTTCCAACCAACCTTTTGATTATTGTGTCTATTATTTTTTATTAATTAGTCCATTAATTATTAGGACACTAAAGAATGTTCCCAAGGGAAGTTTATTTTCCAAGCTTTTCAAGTGCATACTGTGCTTCTCAGGAGACAGATGAGGGGATACACCCTCGAGCTCACATCTAGCTGGCTTCAAATAGTTCTTAAACACTCGTGACAGCTGTGTAACAGAGCACTAAAAAGGCACACATTCCTCAAAGCAGAACTCCACTACTATTTTCAGCAACACAGAAGATGGGAATTAACCGGTGACATATGATCACTGGAGAACATCTCTGTCAATGTATGTTTTTTGTCTTGTCCAGAGTAATACATGGTGCTCTCGATATCTGATGAATCTATGTTGTTTCTTAAGACATTAATATTCAGCAGATTTTGATAATTTGTGCAAGACTGTTTGTAATCATGGCAACTAGTACTACAGGACAAATATGAAAGGACAGCTAAAATCAATGGTAACTATTTGTATATGACTGAAGAACAACACCTGTACTTAAAAACAAACAAACCCCACAATACCACAAAAAAGTTTGAATATTTTCTAATAGCCAAAGTCCAGAACCATTTGAGTATCTTCCAGAACATCTTTTCCTTTATAGACCTAAGACTTCAATATCACCAACTGAAAGTTTTCATTTTCCTTTCCATCACTGTAAGCTTTATATTCTGGCAACTGAACTCTGTTTTAAAGAAACACCACCTTCTTCCCTGCAGTTCTAGTTCATGACCCAAACACATGGCAGCCTTTTTGACAGGAGACCTGTGTGACTACAGGACGACAGTGACTAGGCAGTAGCAGTAACAGTCTCATTGAAGAGTTCACAATTTACAAGTGAACAAAAGAAACAGACGCTGCTGAGAAAAAAGTGCTCCTGCCATTATTGTTTTGTAACAAGAGTAAAAGTAAATAAACAAATAAATTATCTAAACAGAAAGATACAGCAACAAAAAGCAAGTTCTTCTGAGCCGATTTCTGATGCAACTTTGTTCCCTTCACCACCTTTTAAAAGTAACTACTATTCATAAAGCTTCAATCATAAAAAAAACCAAACAGTAGCTAAAATGGAAATATTCCATTTTCTTTAAAGGGAAAGATAATTTAATAATGGTGAATACATCTTTCTCCTATCTGTTTAATTTCAAGTTCTTTTTTTTTTTTTTCTCTTAACTTCTTTCCTCCTGAACTTTAATTCCTTTACCAGGTAACACAAATGAGGCGACTAATACCTCAAAATATATTATAAACCTTAGTTGACATCAGACTTGGAAGGAGTCAGTTCAACATTTTTTTTTCTCAAAAAAAAACCCCAAGCCCACCATTGTAACAATGGTAACTAATAATCTCTTTGCACTATGAACAACATATAGGTATTAGGTTGTAATTCCCTATTCACTTGATATACTAGAGACTGAACACTACAATGTAAAAATTAACAGTGAAGCCCTTAACAGCTAAGAGGAAGAACTGTGCACAGAAATGACAAGAAATGCAAAGACTAGGCTTTTAACTGGTATGTATTAAGAGTTTTAAAAACGGAAAACCTACACTCTTCTTTTAGAAAAATTCAGGGTTTATTTCAAAAGATCTCGAATTCTCAAGGTCCAAGAGAACTCTTCTATTCAGCAACAAACATAAAGAAATCAAGCATGTAAGTAATTTACCTTGTGAAAAAAATATGGAGTCTGATAGTACCATTCTTACGTTTAATTCATATACACCAGTGTTTTAGAAGTAGAAGAAAAAAAACCTGAGGTTTTAGACTTACTGTCTAAATATTTTACTGACTTTCAAGCATTTCTATGCACTGTGCCATGGTACACATTACAGAAATGTGGGCCAGTACTGACCAATCTGGTGTATCCATCGTGCATGCTGTGAATAGGTACACTGGCTTGACTTTCAAAAGCACAGTTGTATTATCAACATATCACAGTCAACATGTGACCAGGCAAGCCAAAGCAACATGTGCTTGGTGCCAGAGCCACCACAACCATCACTAGTCTAGAGGAAAGAAAAGGTGTATCTTCACACTGCAAGGTGTTCAGCAGAGCAGACATGTCATCAAGATGATCCAAGAAAACCCTAGCACTTCAGAAGTAAACAAAAACTGCCAGAGACCTCGTATTAAACATGTAACAACACTTCAAGGAAATGTCATTTATGAAGGAGAGAATATTTTGCAAAGTACTACTTACAGGTATGGAGGCACTCAGTTACTGTAGTTGGCTTGATGAGATAGCCTTTACAGATATAGCAGGTGATATGAGGATTGAAATCTTTCACCAAGTGCTTCCTCTGAGTAGCCATTCGTGGGGTAGGAAATGCTGGCGGAGTGCTTGGGGCCAGACAAACAAGTCTGAGAGGTGACGATACCCACTGTTCACAAGAGCTCCAGCGCTGCTTTCTGCAGCTGGACTTCTCCAGGCATTTGCTCTTAATCTCAAAGGTCTTACAGGGACATCATGGCTCATAACTCCTGCTCCTGTACCAAGTAAGTCATTTTCCTACCTGTAACACATGTGGAAAAAGAGAGGTACGTAAGGCTGGCAGCACAGTGAAGACGCCCCGGAGGGCAAGTGTCGCCATGAACTTGGCCGGGGCATTCGAGTTCTTATTTACATAACAGCAGCTGTGTTCCCGGCGCTCGGCAAGCCGCCGTCCAAGGCCGCGCCCCTGCCCCCACCAGACTCCCGCCGTCAGCGGGACAAGTTGCCGGGCGCCGCGGGGCAGCAGTGACAGGTGCAGGGGCCGCTGGTCGGCTCCGATGGGGTCCTCGGCCCGCCTGGTACAATCCCCGCCGAGGCGCGCAGCTGTCCGCAGGCCTCGGAGGGCCCCTCGGGGAGGAGCCCTCCCCGCCTGCCCCAGCGCCGCGGAAGCCCGCCGGCAGGAGAGGGCAGCGGACGGGCGGTTCGCCTTCCCCCACGCTCGCCCGACTGCAGTCCCTTCCCCCCGCACCTGCGGCACCTCCCACCCCGCCTCGGCCCCCCCACCGTACCTGGCGCAGCACAGCGGCCTCGGACTGGCGGGCAGCCGCCCAGCGAAAGAGAAAGGGAAACGGCGTGCACCTCCCACCCTCTCCGAGCCCTCCCTCCTTCCCTCCCCGCCAGGCTGCCGCGGCCGGTCCCAGGGCGGGCGGGACGGGCGCGCAGGCGCTGCTCCCCGGTCGAGCCCTGCTGCGCCACGGCCCGCAGCGCCGCTCCGGGGCGGGAGCCACGGGGAGCCCCTGAGCGCTCCCGCCGCCCGGGCACCGGAGCGGGAACAGGGGACTAAGGGCGGGTGGGAACAGGAGAAAAGCGGAGCAGAGATTCTGCTGGCCACAGGTAAGCGCGAGAACGGCCGGTTCGGCCCTTACAACGATGCTCTGGAAATAACTTAAGCTTTTCTGGC
The DNA here is from genome assembly GCA_013400475.1 of Tricholaema leucomelas. NCBI lineage: Eukaryota > Metazoa > Chordata > Aves > Piciformes > Lybiidae > Tricholaema lacrymosa > Tricholaema leucomelas. Next base: position 129,669 of record WAAF01017487.1, on the reverse strand, counting down.
CGTGGAAGGGTGAGACTTAAAGTGATTTCTCCAGCCTTCCCAAGGAGTTACTAAACCACTGGACTAAGTTAGGCCCAAATCCTGTGAACAGTTATACATGTGCTTTTGCTAACCGGCACCAGCTAGCCGGAGAACTACTAAGCTCCATCGAAAGCTGTCTCTGCGGTTCCACGCCTCTCGGTTTTCTCTCCATTCACAGAAACGCACTACACTGCCAGGAAATGATCCATGAACTAAAGCTGCCTTAATGGTACTTTTCAACCGCACTATTTCTAGAAAATTTCTTCTACGCTCCTAATGGTAACACCACAAATAAATCTCAGCTTAGCTGCAATACCTGTGAATGCCTGCTGTCTTTGCTTTCGCCTTCTGCATGTGAAATACATACTCCTTTTGCACCGGCCCGCCAGTGCTGCCTCTCTTTCATCCTTGAGCATAGCCGCAGGAAGCAGCAGAAGGCTTTACTAGCTTAGGCCTACTTCTGCCATCTATTCCTACTTCTGCAATACTTACTTCCCGGTATATCCCCAGTTACAGCAACTGAATTGCCAGGCTGAATCCAGCACATTGAAAACTTAAAATGACAGTGCAGCGGTGAATGCATAGCTTTTCCAGATAAAATGGTCATCTTCTATGAGATTGTTTCTCCACAAAAGTTTCTAAAGCTAAAAATCTTTCAAAGCAGTATGTGGTACAATTTAACAAAGTTGTGTCTTAATGGTTTTGGCTTCTATTAATAATTACTGTTTGCATAATTATACCACATACCATTATACACCCTGCTGAGTTAAAGGTTAATGCAAAACTTGTAACAGAGAAAGCAGAAGACATAGACTATATATATACTCATGATAATATTTTAATTGGTAGTTACATTCTGTCAATTTAGCAAAAGTTGACACTTTTCAGAATGGGCATAAAAGTGGTTCTGCTTGAATGTACACTATGCATGATACAGCATTACTGAATGTATTAAAAGCATTTAAAACAAGCAACTGCTAATGCTCTCCTGGCTGTTTCAAAATTACTGTGTCAAAATTACTGTGTCTGGTAAAATTTGTCTTTAAAATGAACTGGATTCTAAGTGAGATTTCAAGGCATAGTTTGTCAAATGTCCCTATTGGAAAACAAAAACAAAACCCACAATACAACATTTTCCAAACAAATATATCAACTAGGCTCCTGTTTATACAATAATGGATACACACTGTTCTACTCCAGCACATTAAAACACAGAGTTACATCATTTATTATACTGTGTATCCCACACAGTGGTAATTGCACAGCAGTTTTGATACTTGCAAATATACACAACTGGTATAGATTCCCAAAATCCATACTGAAGTCGTTCTTGGAAGAACTACCAGTCCCATACCAAGTACATGACAAATTTTTGCCTCAGCTTTCCACAGTGTAGAAACTCAGTCCTGCTGGTAGCAAATTGTACTTAGGATGCTAAGTGCCCTTAACTCTCACTAAATATGATGAAAGTTGAGGCATTCAGCACTTTTTAGGACCACAATGTAACATAAAGGTAAAATGAGAGGCAGCACAGAGGCAGGTCTAATTTCATTATCAGAAGATAGGAGTACAACAAAGATCCTTAAATACTCCTACTTTATATCATAAGGAAGCAAATTACGTTAATGCTTATGAAGTAACTGTAATTTCAAAGGTTAAGTCCTAGCATTGTGTACAACAGGTTTATTTAAAAATATAGGGCCATATAAGTGGCATGAGCATTTTGAGCTACTTGTAACAGTTAAAAGGTACAGCCAAGTCCACAACTACATTTGAAAGGAGTGAATAACTCTGCAAATCAATCCAGTGAGTACAACCTCATATGCCTATAGAGTTTATATCCCTATAGAGTCCATTTCTAGGCAAGTCTCCAAGTACCCTCCAGTTACTGTAAAAGTTACTTGTATTTTGCACATGCAAGAATTACTGGGGCACATCTGGACTTGGAAAATAATGGGGAAAAAATCCCTACATTTTTTAACAGATCGTGGAGCAATCTGAATAATATGCAGAAGAAAGCCACACCAGTCACGTTCACTGAATACTGTGTCTCTAGACATCTGACAGAAATGCTGTTTTATGACTTCTAAAAACTTCAAAGAATTACTTAAACTGGAAGAAACCTTCTGCAATCTAGTCCAACCTCTCTTCTCAAGCAGGGTCAGCTAGAGCAGGTTGTCCATGACTGGGCCCAGTTGGGTTTGGAATGCCTCCACAGATGGGGACTGCATCACCACTCTGGGCAATCTATTCTAGTTTTGACCATGCTCACAGTAAAAAAAAGGTTGTGGGTTTGTTGGGTTTTTTTTGTTTGTTTTTTTTTTTGTGATCAGATAGAATTTTCCATGTTTCAATTTGTGCCAATTACCTCTTCTCCTGTCAGTGGGCACTACTGAGAAATGTGACTTATCTTCATTCCTTCTCATTAACTATTTATACATGCTAATAAGAACCCCTCAAGTCTTCTTTTCTCCCAGCTGAGCAGTTACTGTACTCTCAGCCTTTCCATGTGTGAACACTGCTGCAGCCCCCTTTAGCCATCTTTGTGGCCCCATGGTGGACTCACTTCACATCTTTCTTGTCCTGAGAAGTCCAGAACTGGGCACAGCACTCGCATCAGCGCTGAACAGAGAGGAAAATCACCTTCATCAAACTGTTGACATTTTACCTGACATTATTGCGTAGTGGGTTTAAGCTGGAGGAGGGGAGATTTAGACTGGATGTTAGGAGGAAGTTCTTTACAGCGACGGTGGTAAGACACTGGAACGGGTTGCCCAGGGAGGTTGTGGATGCTTCCTCCTTGGAGGCGTTTAAGGCCAGGCTGGATGAGGCCTTGAGCAGCCTGCTCTAGTGGGAGGTGTCCCTGCCTATGGCAGGGGGTTGGAGCTGGATGATCCTTGAGGTCCCTTCCAACCTGAACCATTCTATGATTCTATGATTTATTGTATAAACAATATTGCTATGCTGAGTGCCTTTTATTTGATAGGAAACAATGAGAATTAGGCTATTCTTATTCACATCTCTTATTTGTGAAAACAATCAGCAATAAGGTTTTGTGTTTCTGGTATGAGGGCCTTTCTTTATCCCCACTGAGCTCTATATAGGATGCTGTATATAGCACATAAAAGCACTTCTGGGATTTTGGCATTTCTTTATGCTTACTCTTACAGTCTAAAGTAAAGTAGCAAAGCAGGTTGCAAAATGCTAACATCTGTATTATGATGCCATTGACAAATAAGTAAACAAGATAAATGCATCCAAGATGCATTTCACAAGTAAGGTTAAATTGTGTTATGAAATCTTCCTACATTGTTGAACTAATTTCAGGCAAACTTTAGAAAGTAAAAAGTCATAAATTAAGTTCCTAAAGGTTTTATAGTAACTGGCTACTAGTAAGTGAAAGGAAATCAAATTAGAGAAAGATGAGCATTTGCTTGGCACACTAAAATACTGATCAGCCTCAAGTGTCTCTTCTCAAGCTAGAGTAACACAGAAAACAGTAAGGACAAAGCCGTACCAGTGCTAGAGAAAGATTGCCATGGCAAGAAAAAATACTTTAAGAGCCACAACTGTGAAATGAAATTGGCTAGAAATTGTCACTAGGATGAAGGAAACAAATTCATTTTAGCCACCTGTATGCAGAGGTTGATGTGAAAAAATACCTGGTTTTGAACATATTAATAGCTCATCATTAAAGATACAGAAGGAAGATCTTGTGAACAGCTTGAAATACCTACTTGCGAGTAACAGATTTAAGAACTATGGTTACAGTCTTCAAGGTAAGGAGACTGTAAAATACCAATCTATCACAGCAGAATTCAAACAATTCATCTGAGAGCAGCTGTAGATTTAAAAATTAAGTGCAACAGGCAAACTGATTCTTCATGTGAGAATGACCTAAATTATACTGTTTTGGATTCAAAGGTAAAATTTCTTCATGAAGGTGTAGAGCCCTGCACTGTGATATTTTCTTCATATGTAATTGAAGAGAGGTTTGCTTTTGAACCATCAGAGATTGGTGGGGACAGAGTGGCTGGAGAGCAGCCAGGAAGAAGGGGACCTGGGGATACTGGTAGGCAGTGGGCTGAACATGAGCCAGCAGTGTGCTTAGGTAGCCAAGAGAGCCAATGGCATCCTGGCCTGTATCAGGAATAGTGTGGCCAGTAGGATGAGGGAGGTATTCTTCCCTTGTACTCAACACTGGTCAGGCCACACCTTGAGTACTGTGTCCAGTTCTGGGCTCCTCAATTCAAGAGAGACGTTGAGGTACTGGAATGTGTCCAGAGAAGGGCAACAAGGCTGGTGAAGGGCCTGGAACACAAACCCTATGAAGAGAGGCTGAGGGAGCTGGGTTTGTTTAGCCTGGAGAAGAGGAGGCTCAGGGGGGACCTCATTGCTGTCTAGAACTACCTGAAGGGAGGTTGTAGCCAGGTGGGGGTTGGTCTCTTCTCCCAGGCAACCAGCAACAGGACAAGGGGACACAGTCTCAAGTTGTGCCGGGGGAAGTATAGGCTGGATGTTAGGAGGAAGTTCTTGCCAGAGAGAGTGATTTGCCCTTGGAATGGGCTGCCCAGGGAGGTGGTGGAGTCACCATCCCTGGGGGTATTCAGGAAAAGAGTGGATGAGGCACTTAGTGCCATGGTCTGGTTGACTGGCTAGGGCTGGGTGCTAGGTTGGACTGGATGACCTTGGAGGTCTCTTCCAACCTGGTTGATTCTATGATTGCTCACAAGGAATGATGCAAACAAGAGGAATACTACAGATGTTCAATCAAAGGACTTCTGTGCCTCCATTTGCCAGTGTACTTAGTTCCAAAACAAAGTCCTGTGGTGAAGAACTGTAGACAACTAAAATAATGGGAATAGCCTCAACCTCTCCTGTTTTTGTCTTATGGCACACTATAGTTGCCATGCACTTTGGTGTCCTCTACTATATTGCCCTAATTTCCTATAGAATATTAAAAAAAAAGTTTTGTGGTTCGTGGTATGTTCTGTAGGCTGAAATGACATAGGCATTGTTTCACAGTTGCCTGCAATTGTGGCAACCACAGGGAATGGCCAAAGGAGTCTTTTACTGTCTTTATGGTTTTTTTTAATAAATGTATAGTAATTCTGTACTTCAAGCAAGTAATGGTTACACATTTTGGTAACAGTCTAAAGAGATGCATAATTTGCAACAAACCATCTTGGTTCTAAATCAGCTGCTCTTCATGCCCCAAAAAGATCTTGCATCTTCAAAATTACTTTCATGGTCTCTGACCAGTTATTTCACTTGCACTGCATAGTTTATTAGACTTTCTCTGAACTCACAGAAATCACACCTGTGGTCCCATTTCTATTATTGTACAATCTCTAACTACTCTACCTGTACTGCTCTCATATTACATGCCTCTGCAGGTTCTTCTTCCTTTTACTTTGCACTCTACGATAGTACCACCTGCTTATTCTGTGGCTTTCCGAGAGAAAATCTGCTCAAGAATTAATGCTAGTTCAAATCTCCCTGATACTGCACAGTGGAAAAAACAAATAGCCACATTATAGAACAACTCCAGTCATGTAAAGTGCAGGTCAGCCAGAATATAGCTGTTGTCTGCATGGGCAAGACCGTATTTTCTCCAGAATCTCAGGATCTGCAGTGCATGGGACAAACACTTTGCTGACTCTACATCTGTATCCTTCCAGGGGAAAAGTATGAGTATAATCACAGGTGTCAAGTTTTCTAATCAGGTCTCAGTGAGTTCTGCACTTTTCCATAAGACTTCCTAATGGCTATTTGTATGATCAAATTTCTTTTTTTATAAAAAAATAATGTTTGTTTCTGTGAGCATTATATTGCTTATTCCCTTCTATACTGCAGTTCATTCTTCTTCAAAGCCACTTCATCAATATATACAGCTCAGCTAAACAATAATGTGAAGTGTTCAAATAGTTTTATAGGTTTCATCTTTCAGCCTCTGGGAAATGGAAAAGCAAGTGTAAGAACCCTCCAACGAGTCCTGCCTGCTAAAATTGTTACTAACAGATTTTGTTTCTTACAGTTGAAAACTGCAAGATTGCAAATTAAATTGTATCACACATGTCAACAGCTTCACAATTATTTGCACTGCAAATTAAAAAAAAGCCTTGCTACTAGATCTTAAGTGAAAAAGAACTTAAAATGCCAGTAAACTCAGCAAAAGCAGTCTTCAAGAAATCTACTGATTCCCGTTATGATGGCAGAACCAGCAAACAAAAAGGGCTGAAAAGAGATAGAAAAGTAGCAACTAAATTGCCTCATCTTTACAAAACAAAGACATTCACAGTATCATGGGGAGTTAACTACCTTCCTTCAAAGGATTTTCATCAGTTTCCAGCTTTCTGAAGAATAAAATCTTTAACTTGCACACACAACGTTGGATGGACTCTATTTCATTTGAACCGCGTGGGAAAACTCATTCATGGGAACTGTCACTTTGTCTTCCAATTAAAACAGTAGACTTCATTGAAGGAAACCTAATATAGATACTTGTGAATTTAATTTCAAACTTGTAAATTCTTTTTTCTAGATAACAAGATACTCCAGTGTGATGGTTTGGGTATCCCCCGCCCCCCCCACTTTTAGAAATCACCCAGACTAGACTCAGTCGGCTCTGGAAATTTGAATGAAGCTTATATTTACAGCTGGCACAATTTACAAGCAGATATTTACAGTACATACAGTTATAGACAGAAATAGACAAGGTAAAAAAGGTAATACAAACACAATTCCCCTCCCAGAAACCTGAGTCCCCAGGAGGGGCTCTCAACCACCCCTCACCTTCCCCCTACCCCTCTCAACCTTACCCCAGTCCCAAGGAAGAATGGAGGTTCGGCCAAAAGGGTTAAAAGCAAGGTGAAGCAGCCAAGCAAAGGAGGGTGAGGTTAGAAAGCAAGATGGAGTCCAGCCAGCAGCCACGAGCTCCCCAGCAGGCAAAGTTCCCCAGCGAAGAGAAGAAGCAAGTGCCCTAATCTTTGTTTTGCCTTTCTTCTTTTGTATACATCTCAGCAAGACTGTGAGGGAAGTAGACACCATTGTTTTCATTTTACAGCCTATCATCTAGTTCTTCTCACCAAAACATGCTAGCTAGGCTCAAACTAGCACATCCAGTCAGCTTCACATTCTCATCTATTTTGTGACAGCAATTTAACATAGAGTCAAACTCTGTGCAGCAACAGGTTCCATGTGATCTTCTCCATCAGTCCTATGACCACAGTCACAGCAGAATTTGGCCTACTGAGTTAGATAAGAGATCTCACCCTTCCCTGAAAAGTAAGCAAAAAAAAAAAAAAAAAAAGTTCTTTACATATTTTGGACATTGGTAACAGTTCACATTAACAAACAAGAGCCACTCCAAATGACATGTTACTGAAAGTGTTATATTGAAAATAATAATTGCTATCCACTATACTGAGGAAAAAATTAAGCAAAATTGATACTTTTAATTGATTCTTCATTTGAATAATAGAATCGTAGAATCAACCAGGTTGGAAGAAACTTCCAAGATCATCCAGTCCAACCTACCACCCAGCCCTATCCAATCAACTAGACCATAGCACCAAGTGCCTCATCCAGCCTTTTCTTGAACACACCCAGGGACGGTGACTCCACCACCTCCCTGGGCAGCCCATTCCAATGGCAAATGACTCTCTCTGTGAAGAACTTCCTCCTAACATCCAGCCTATACCTCACCCGGCACAACTTGAGACTGTGTCCCCTTGTTCTATTGCTGGTTGCCTGGGAGAAGAGACCAACCCCCACCTGGCTACAACCTCCCTTCAGGCAGTTGTAGACAGCATACACCGGTTTTAGGGAGAAGCGGGCTTCAGGTTTCTAGCCAGAAGCTATTCTGAAGTGAACAATCACTACTCAGCCCATAACTTGGCATCATATGCCAGTTCTGCAGTCACATTCACTTAGGAAGTTGACAATGGTGGTTTCCCATCTTTAGTCCCATGACTGCAGTAAATCAGAAAAGTTTGTGTAAGTGATGCCTCTGTCTGACGTTATCATTGATGAGTTTTCTAAAGACAGAGGAAAAAAAATCCCAAATATGCAAAAAAAGGTTGGTGTTTTGGGTTTTTTTGTTTGTTTGTTTCTTCATTACAAAGTTATGACCTTCAGACTGCCTGCATGTAAACAGCATAGTCTGGGTTGATGTGCACTTAACCAAATTGGGAATTCAACCAACCAAAACCTGTGAGACTGTTTACCGTCCCTGCATCTTGAGCTTCCTTTTTGTGATGCTTGGATATCTGGGTTCAATATGGTGCTAATGAGATCATATGGCTTTTAGCTGAGTAGGCTATGCCAGTTTTGACTCTCTCTTTTTAGGCTCTGGACAGATGAAGGCTGAGTTCCTGCCAGAACCCAAAGACCATACACGATACGGCTTTCAAAAAGCTGTACTGTCTCCATAAATTAATTCTCACGTTACTAACTTGTCCAGTCTCATCAATTAGACAATATAATGAACTGCTTTGCTAGAAAAATCTGTAGGAAGAAAATCCTGCTAAAAAAAGTAGGCAATACAGGAGATTATGTCGTTTTGAGCCTAAGAAATCAGTTCTTAGCACACTAGTACAAGCAAAGGCCTTCTAGAGATACAGTTGTTTGAATAAAACAAAATAGTGCCTGTTTTGGTCCTTAAATGTGTAATGGCACTTACTGAAAAGGTATGACAAGTGCTGAAATCGGATCATTTCATTAAGATTCTTGCTTTGTATTTAGAAAAAGAGAGCTCCATTTCCTCTACAAAAAGATGGCCACTACATTCTCCTGCAAGGCAATCTATTTTGAAATGGCAAGTGAACTTTGTTTCTACTTCATATTTAAGCCTTGATTCTACAAATGCTACCATTCATGCTTTACTGCACAGCCCTTATTCCATGCAAGTCTACAGTCCAGCTCATTACAGTGGGTGCTTACTCATTTGCACAAGCTTCGTCTGTAAGCCCATGCAGCAGTGTACATATATAAGCCACCTTCCCGTATTTTATAAAGGTGAATAAAATTAGCAGGAGCATGCATCCTTCTTTACCATTGTTTCATACCTTGCTGCTCTTTCTAATCTGTATTGCAAGAGTTCCAAATCCTATCACCACCGTCAAAGACACACAAAGACACATCAATTCTAAGAGATTAATCTTATCTCAGATATTATACCTCAACTTGAGGTTGCCAGCTGCCTTTTTTTCATGACAGGGCAAACACATTAAAAAAACCCAAACAAAAACCCACGAACAAACAAACAAGAATAGCACATACACACAAAGTCAAACTCCAAACAAACCACAAAAACCCCTCAAACTCTAAACTCTTCCACTTTCAAAACATTCCATGATTGGTAACGAATTAAGCTGCCTGTAAAATAAATTTTGGAAGTGTTCTTCTGCAGGAAATGATACAACCGTGCTAAAGACACCATGCAATATCTTCCTTTTCTACTTTGCTATAACCTGTATACACTTTGCTAAATTTTTTTTCAGATGTGTCTATTTCTTTCAGTGCTGTGATAAGGTTTCAGAGACTTAAAGCTAGAAGGTTTCACCTGTCAATGTACGTGGCAAATCTCACTCCATTCCCTAATATCCATGTTAGGCTTTTAAGAATAAAAGGCAGGATATTCTTAAAATTATTTGTCTTTATGACAAATGCATAGATGGGAATATGATTTTGTGACAAGGTATTTGGCTTATGAGAACTTGTTGATACATATAACACATAGCCTGCTCCAATCATCAGCATGCTGTCTCTTTAATAATTCACATTTAAATACAAGACCTTAGTTGCCACAGCTCAGTAGGAATAAAATTAAGGAGATTTACATTTCCCTGCTGAGAAATGTGGAATGCTGTCTATTTTTTTTATCCTTGTGTCTTTAAAACTTGTCAGAAACACTGGTACCGTCATAAAGCCCAATCAGTCGGGACCTAAAATATGTATGTCAGGGCTATGTCTGCCACTACGCAGCAACTTAGCAAAATCATGAGAGAAACTATTATAACAAAATACATCAAAAAGAGCTACCTTCAAACATAGGCTGCCAATTTACACTTTCATCTGATATATTTTGAATGTGTTATACAGTAAAAAAAGCCAAGAGCCACACAGGCTGCATTATGAAGAGTAGTACCAGCAGATCAAGAGAGGTGGTGAGGCACATTTGGAATACTGTGTCTAGGCATGGACACGTTGAAGGAGTTTAGTGAAGCACCACCGAGGTGATAGATGATTTACATCTATCACATAAGGATAGTCCGATAGAGCTGTGAGTGTTTAGCCCGCAGGAAAGAAGGCTCAGGGGAGATTTTGTCAATGTCTGTAAATTCTTGATGGAGGAAGGAGTAAAGTACACTTGAGCAAGAGTCTTCTCAGTAGTGTCCAGTGAAAGGGTAAGAGTCAGTGAACACTTACAGAAACATAGGAAATTCCACTTAAGCACCAAACCAGAGGCTGGTTGAACACTGGAATTGTCTACCTAGAGAGGTTAAGTCTTCATCCTTGGAAACTGCATAAGGTCCTGAGCAACCTTCTCTAGCTGCCCCTGCCTTAATGTGGATTAGCGAAAAAGATCATCTCCAAGAGATCAAACAACCCCAATGACTCTGTGATTCTGTGAAATGCTAACAAGAATTTCTCAATAGGGTTGGAATATGCTCACTAGATGCAGTCCTATAGAGAACATAATTTCAGAAGCAGGTAATTAATTCAGGAAATGGGGTCTCTCTTAGAGGTGGTTCAGGATGAGAATGAGAGTAACTACATTTGGGGTCTGGTCTGTGTATTACCACTACCCAGGCCTAGGGAAATCTCTGCAAATCTGTATTGACTCAAGCTTTAATTACACTTATTTCTTGTTTTTCTTAAGTACCAAGGAAACCATACATCTTGGGAATGCTGGGGCAACTATCAACTAGTGTTCAGCAACAGAACAGCCTTGTTGAGCAAAGCAGCCACACAGGCATGCCTTCTAGTGTTCTGTGGGTAAAGGAAGAAGCTGTGCATTATGGAGCAGAGAGGGCCAAGGGGAGACAGAGGATGGAAAAAAGCTGCTTCTACATGAGAATAAATCAGAAAAAAATCTAAACACTGACTGTAGAATTCAGTAAAGTAGTAAACAAAAAACTTATCAAAATAAACCCATAATTTTTTAAAAAAAGAGAAAAGCAGATCTACTCTTCAATCCAGCTAATTCCAGTAATGAGAAAAGTGAACATACACAATGTGTATCAGCATAACCTAGCCGCACAAGGGTCCAGGGCAAGCTGGATCCCATTTACTGAAACACTTAACACTATTTTTATTGCTATTAACAAAGTTGGCAAGATTACATGTAATGCAAATATATCCATTCAGCTAATGCATCTTCACCTGCAGTGGAAACACACTTTGAGAGTGCATCTGGTCTAAAGAGTCTCCAATCTAAACTGTGTGAAGAAAAAGAGAATTTTTTTTCCTAGCTGGTTTTCTAATCAATTTCTGATGTTAGCCACACAGAGAGACATAACTGCCTAGGAATTACATTTCCAACTCTCAAATTCCAACACAATGTGTTAATCACAACATTATTCCTATGAATGTTCATTTGACATGCATGTAAACCGGACACCTGAGGCGAGACATTTTGTTTGGGAAAAAAACCCAGCCATATTGAACAGAATCTACACATTGCCTCATATTGCTATTGCTACTAGCTCTTGCAAATAATGAAGATATCTGTGGCTGGTTTTAGAACAGGATGGGTAAGGAATTAAAAGGTCTCAAATTTTCAGCATATGGAGGCAAGTGTAACATTTTGCAAGCTGAAATATTTGAAGATGAAAAGCTGGATTCTTCAGAAGTTCATACCTTATATAACATGTATTTATAGATATATAATTTTATATAGTTTCAAACTGAAAGCAAATCAGAACATTGGTTTTTTAATTGAATTTTTTCATTGAGTTTTAAGTGAGAGTAAAAGACTTAAGAAGACAAAAAATCAGACTCAGCAACTCATTTTTCTTTTTGTTATTAAGAAACACTGTGAATGTGAATATCACTGTTTACACACCCTAATCCCACACAATACGTCCATGAAACAAGTTATTTTAATGTCTCTATGAGGTAATTAAATGTACTTTTACCTCTGCTGTGATGAAGAGGTTGTTGGTTAATATACATCTAACACTGATACAGACTTCTACAGCTACACATTCATTATTCAAAAGGAAATAAAAATGCACAGTTATGCTCATTTCCAAAGCAGCAGTTAATATTTACAATTGCTGAAACAGAAATATTGTCTCACTTCACATTTGTAATTAACCAAAAGTATTTTTGACTTCAAATAAAAACTGTTATTACAGATTCAAGTGCACACACATATGCTGCAGAGGATTAAAGATAACATCTCTATCACTTCAGTCTTTGTAGTATGGCTAGAGGCACACTTGCAAACTTTTCTTATTCCACACATGCAGAACTACTATAATCTCCCAAAAACTAGGAGGGAAGACGTCAAATACAGGATACCACTGCTGCCTATGGTATGTTGATAACTCTGGGAGAACAAAGTGTCACTTCTAACTCCTTTAAGCATTCCTATGGGAGAAAATTCCAGCTCTACATTATCTAACAAAAAAAAGTGGTCCACAAAGATCCCATTATAATCCCATGGATGTTTTCTTATCTTTGGTAAGGTTATGAGGATCACTGCACAGGCAAAAACTGCTCATATTAAAATGCATAATTTCCAGTCTTTTTTGTAGTCCACTCCTCACACTTCCCAAACCCAGGATAGCCTAAAGTATCTTCTACTGTCTAAAGTACTTCCATACTTCATAAGCTTTGGAGTGAATGCTACTTCACAGTGGAGTCAGTGACTCATTTCACTAATGACATATGAGCAGAGATGAGGCAAGAATAAGGTTTTTCATGCAATATTCAAACATTTTTAGGGACAGAAAACCTCTCACATGAGGAACAGTAGACTACTTGCATCCCTGCAGATTCCATGTCAACAAAAATAACGGCAACCTTTTTGCCCAGGTGCCGGAACAGCACTGCTAGTAAACCTGCAAATCTCTCAGCAAAACTTTCAGTTTCACTAGAGACTAATGCCAAGCACGATCTTACAGTTCTCATCTCCCTATAAAAAGAATGCATTATGTTAGACAGGAGTAGGTGGAAACACAAGACATTTAGGCAAAACATCCAAAAGACTCCTGCACAAGAAAATAAATACTCCATTTTGAGAAACTCAAGTATTATACAAGGCACACAACTGTACAGTCTGTTTTCTGCAGTAAATGGTATGAAACAGAATTGTTAATTAAATATAAATTTATGTCCGAGACAAACCTTGATTCTTGTTTCCCAATTCATTCAAGTCTTGAGCAACGTCAGTGGGACACACTGCTTAAATATGTACCTTGTACATAACTCAGACTGAGTTAGAAATAGTCATCATCTCTCCCACCATGAAACCTATAAAATGTGTTTGAAAGCACTAAGGACATCTATAAAAGACTGTCATCCTCCTTCCTTACAAATATTTTGTTATATGCTGTCTGTAGCTTTTCATAGTTTAAGTCTCAAAGGCTTCCCAGGTTGTCCTGCCAAATAACTGTACCAAGCCTGGCTAGGATAGAGTTAACTTTTTTCATAGCAGCTCATATGGTGCTATGGTTTAGAATTGTGACCAAAACAATGCTGATAACACACTGAAGTTCTAGTTATTGCTGAAAAGTCTTTGCAAAGTATCAAGCCCTCTATCTTTCTCACTACCTATTGCAATAAGATCGGGGATTCACAAGAGGTTAGTAGAGGACACAACCAAACAGATGACCTGAACTAAACAAACTCATATTCCATGCCCCTTAACATCATGCTCAATCATAAAAGGGAAAACAGCGGAGTTTAGGGAAGTTAGCTGTCTTTTGCTTAGGAACTCACAAGGCATCATTCTGCCTGTGGGAGGTGTAAAGTGATTTCCTTTGCCTCACTTGTTTTGATTTTCTTTCCTGTCTCTCATTGTCCACTTATGCTTCACTTACTAAACAATGTTTTATCTCAAGCCTCAAGTTTTCTTGCCTTTACTCTTCCTACATACAACAGAAGGTTGAGGGGGTGAGCAAGTGGTATCGCAGATTTATGCACATTTGTGACATGATTTAGCTTGTATTTGTGTTAGAACCAGAGATATACTGTCCCATTTCTCCATGGCTAGATACAGATGTGCACTGTATGGTACTTCCAATACCTCTAAGCAGTGGAAAGACTGTGGGAGTAGGCTGCATGCCAGATAAGCTACTGACCCTGGCAGTATCCAGCTCACTCTGTATTTTTTGTTTATAGACCAATCAGCTACGTGAAAATAATTTTCAACCTGTGACTTTTGACTCTTCATGTAGACACTGAATCACTGTCACACATATGAAAAATGCTACAAACACTCATGTGTACTGCAGTACCAGTGTGAGTTACTTGTTACAGCAAACTAAGCATCTCTCACAGGCACTTAAGCATTACTGTGCATCTGAGGCAAAGCTCTTTCTTGCATGCCACAGGAATATTGTACAAAGATGACTTAAAGAATACTATTATTAACAAGGTATATCAATTACAACAAAACATTTATTTTCTAACATTTTACAAAAAAAAAAATTGCCCAAATGAAAAAAAGCCCAAAAGACAGGAATCTAGACTACTTAGGATTCCTAAGCATCTGTTAGTTTTACTTACACAACATATACTGTTATGTTATCTTATAGAAGCTAGGGCATATGCTTGCAGTCAATATTTATTGTCTCTAACCTTATTATTTGCAAAATAAATATGAGACTTTCAGTGAAGTTTGTCTTTCTTCTTTCAGAAAGAACTCTTCTGGAATCCTGGCCAATGGCATCCTGAAGTTGTGGAGTCTCTGGAGGCATTCATAACCCACTTGGATGGGTTCCCATGTGACCTACTCTAGGTGACCCTGCTCTGTCAGGGATGTCAGACTAGATGATCTTTCAAGGTCCCTTCCAAGCCTTAACATTCTGCGATTCTGTGACCATTCTACACCTTAGCTAGTTTGCCTTTATCAATTATTAAAATAAAACATCTTTTATACATTTAAACAGGTTTCTATGCTGACTGCACCTAGGCAGGCAGTGGCACTTTGCCTCGCCAATGGTCTATGCTTGCTCACCTTTTGGTCTCTTTGCTGAGTGTACTGCAATCACTTTCTCTGTTCCTCCAATGGAGAGCAACTGTTCCAAGAACGAAAAGTTGAAATAACTGGGTTCATCCATTTACTCAAATGTGGAAATTTGAACTGGAAACTGTAACTCATAGAGGGAATTTGCCCGCTATTGAACCGTACATCTAGCAACTGCAAAACTGTTGAAAAATTACAAGTGAAATAGGAGGCATTGTAAACTGGTTGTAGACCTGTAGTAAGACCAACTTCTCTCCTGTTGCAGGTAGAATTTACATGTGTTTTGTTGGTAGAGAAGAGATCTCTCTGTTGGAAATGACCCATCAAATAGGTCCATTATAATTTTCCTTTCATTAAAAGGGCTTTTAGAATCATAGAATCATAGAATGGTTTAGGTTGGAAGGGACCTCAAGGATCATCCAGCTCCAACCCCCTGCCATAGGCAGGGACACCTCCCACTAGAGCAGCTTGCTCAAGGCCTCATCCAGCCTGGCTTTAAACACCTCCAGGGAGGAAGCATCCACAACCTCCCTGGGCAACCCGTTCCAGTGTCTTACCACCCTCACTGTAAAGAACTTCCTCCTAACATCCAGTCTGAATCTCCCCTCTTCCAGCTTAAACCCATTCCTCCTCGTCCTGACATTACTAGACCTTGTAAATAGTCCCTCCCCAGCCTTCCTGTAGGCTCCCTTCAGATACTGGAAAGCCACTATAAGGTCTCCTCGAAGCCTTCTCTTCTCCAGGCTGAAGAGCCCCAACTCTCTCAGCCTGTCCTCATAGCAGAGGTGCTCCAGCCCTCTGATCATCTTCGTGGCTCTCTTTATTTTAAAAGAACATAAAAATGTAAATTGAGAAGGGCTTAACAAGAAACAAACAAGGAACAGTATTTTTACAGAATGTCCAAGCAAGTATTTACCAGAAATTACCAGATTTTTATCAAGCAGATATCTATATCACTTTGAGATCACCATGTTATGTAAATACAATACATAGCTCTGTCTTGTATGCAAGAACTATCTTTGCAGAACTATAGGGCTAGCTGTTGCTTTCTTTTTCATATACTTTTTGTGTACTACCCACCAGAAAGGAAGATTAAAGGTAATTTAAAATTTAAATAGCCACATATTTCACAAGGGAACCCGTCATATACAGAGTGATGATAAACTTCACTAGATAGACTGTTCTTGGAGATGTCTCACCCGTCTAACAGCATCCTATTGCCTTCTCAATATACATGCCACTCTATTCTGCTTTAACTGAATTAGGAATCTCAATGCTGGAGAATTTCAGGTAATTGCATGCAGAACATCATCTGCCAGAGAATGCTGTGTATAATTAAATGTCCAAATGTTACAGTAAAGACTGACTGCACAATCTTTAAGATGTATTTGAGTCAAAAAGACCACTGTGATGATCTACTCTGAGCTGCATTAAAAATCCACACAAGCCATAGGATTTACTTGTATTAATTCCCACGTGAAGTTCAACAGATTACTCTGACTGAATCATCCTTTTAAATTTGCAAAACTACCAGCACTGAAGAATTTACGACAATCATTAGTTCCAGCTAGTAAAAAAGAATTTTAGAAAATTAAAAATCCTTAACTGTAGTCTGAATTAGTCTGGGGTTTGTAACCATATTTGCTAACATATAGTAATTTGATTTTCTTTTAATCTTCAAGACTGAACAATTTGGCTTTTGAACACCAGTCACTTTATCTCACATGTTTCATTTTAGTTTCCCAAAGACAATATTAAGGGATGGCTTGATTACTGGCTAGAACTGCCATCTTCACTTTTGCTAAACTGCTTCTCCAATCTTTCATGATAAACCATGTGCCCCAAGTTTCATTCTTTTAAGTTTTCTATATACCCTTTTTGTTTTTTTCTGAATTCTCCTTTAAGTGCAGTTGCCAGAACCAAGTTCAGTATTTGATTAGTGATCACACCATTAACAACCACAGAAGTAATTCAATAACTGCTTGATATTCACCTTGCCCATTCATCCAAGACTACCTTCATTCTTTTGTCTCCGTTTGACACTGGCAGCTGATTACACCATGACACTTCAAAACTCTTTTAGAAGTCTGTGCTTTGTGAGGGAAGAATAAGGCACTCTGTAAATAGAACCTACAAATAGTTTCTACATGGTGATTTCTTTTGCTATTTACCCTATTCCTTTTCATTATCTCAGATCTTTGAGAGATCTGGAATATGCCCACTTCTATTCGAACTCACCCAATGTTAGGGATTTTAAATACATGTATATGGAATACATTGATTTCAGAATTGTCCCATGGGTTTTCTTCTGCTGTTTCACTCATGAACACCTAAACATTGCACGTTTAGTTCTACAGCTTCAAGTGGGGAAAGAGTTGATAGGACATGAATAGACATCTAGCCCCCTTATATGCATTCTTTGGCTTCCATTTCTGTTGTGATGCTTTTTTTGATTCACAGTTAAGCTGTACTCTGCTGTAAAATCTGAATCAAATGTCTACTGTAGAGAAATCATGACTGTATTATCTTAAGAATATTTCCAGATTTAATTTCCTTTCCATTCCATTTATATTGATGCATTGATCCTTTTTCAATGTTTTTTTGTCATCTACTTTTGCAATAAGTTTCTTCTCTCTCTGCTCAATATCCTTTCTTCTGGTTGACCTGAACACAGAACTAACAAACTTCTAGCTGCAGCATTTTGTATCAACTTGAGCTGGACCTTAGCAACAGTGAGATCATAACTTAAAATTCAATTTAGTGGCAGTAAATTGGTGTTTTTATGTAACAGAACCTAGAGTAAGACTCTACAAAATATACATAGCAGCCTTCCAGTCTTCCATCTTGCACTTAGAAAGTTTTTTAAATTGTAGCACTAAGTCCACCTGTATATGACTAAAAAGAAGCCATTTTTCTAGGACTAGGTGATTGATTCCAGTCAGTTAACCTGTAATGCAACTACATCTGGTTTTAGCCCGATTAGCTTTTACATAGCCAAATTCTAGAATAACTACTAGTGGAAAAAAGGAAAGAAAAAAAAAATCATACTCTGAAAGTTTTTAGCATTGGCAAAAAAAGAAACTCTAATACTAGACAACTGTTCTGACCTTGTAGCTAGCTTTTGTGCAGATGAGTTTTCTTACAGGTGAGACACTTCAGCATTTGGACAAAGCATGAGAAATATCTTAGTGAATACCATGTACAACAGAGTAGGACCTATGCTTGTTTGAACCCACTGAAACACTTTTTTCTTCCTGCTAAGAAGTAATCTTCACCTGGCCAGCACAGACTCGGTAGAAATGTTTTACATGTTGTACTCTATAGTAAGTGAGGTTTCTATTCCAGAGCAGACAGTGACTTGAATCCTCCTATTTAGAATTTCACGCCAGAACTTGTAGTCTAGATTCTTCTCCACAATCCTTCAGTGATTTCTTTTCAGGATACACAAGTTTCTTCTGAAATTTATGCTTTACCTGGATTTCTGATCAGTTCCTTGTGTGATAAGCAGAAACACGCAAAGAAAAAAAAACAAACAAAAAAGCCCCCAAACCAATCCTGAATACAAAACCTTGCTAACTCAGAAACAGAAACGTGGTAAAGAAAAGCACAAGCATAAGACCTAAAACCCCCAAACTGCAAACGTATGTTTACATAGAGAGCAACTCCAGCCTCCCAGACTAAAATATTTAGAATCTACTTGATCGCAGAAAAACAACTTCAGAAAAGACTCTCAGTCATAAAGCCAGATAGTCTCTTCTGTTTATTGCACTACAGTTCACTCCTGCAGGCAGCTCCTAACTATGAATGTACTTTAGACTGGTATCTCACAAAGATCTGATCTAGCGCCTTTCCTCTAGAGAAGGAATGCAGCCTAATGGTCTCCTCCTGCATCTATGCATGATCCAAAAAAACCCACCACAACAAAACAAACAAACAAAATTACATGCTGCTAAAGGAACTATTCCATCATAAAGTCTTCTATATTGGTAGCACTCAAAAAAGTTCCGGAGCTTCTACTCTACACTGTTTCTGGGTATGCTCTGCTAATTAATTTTGGTACATGGTGAGATGAGAACAGCAACTGCACAGTCAGCAGTTGGACTTCTCTGCCCTGTTTAACTATAGAGCCTCTATGGAATCACTACTTTCCTACAGTTGATACAGGTCCAGGGACCAAGGCATGAAGAGATGCTGACTTCCAAGCGAGTGTTGCTCATGATACATGATAAAATGAGCAGTGATGGAGTATCAGACTTTTTAAGCCACTACTTAAAATCCGTGCAGCCCACAAGATACATAGAAAGGTTACTATAGTTTGGCAGCTAAATTAACATACAGGATGCAGTGTAACACTTCATATAACACGTGTCAGGTATCTGACTGAATAGTCACAATCATTAATGCTTACATTTTAGCACTCAGTTTTACAGCATTACCACAGTAAGCTGTCTGATATACTCAGACCTCCAAACAGCTCCTGCAGTACAAGTTTCCAAGACATCTCTCCATATAGGATGCTCAGGAATGTTTAAGCTTTTCTTACTGGACAGAAAGCACAAGAATCAGCATTTTAATTGTCAGTCACTACTTCAAGGAATGTGTATGACATTTGTATGACTAGTGCCTCTCTAGACCCAGTTTGCCTATTACATTCCTTTCTAAATGCACAACCTTTAGGCAAAACCACTACCTTATACATCTCCAAGAAACCAAACTCAACAGTACTCCCTATCTAGATGAGGCCTTCCAAGATTATTATAACTTCAGTAAAAATTAGAGTGCAAAAGAGCTGAAGATGTGTGCCTTTGTATATGTAAGCTGTTAACACTGGTTTTAATACTATGAATATTTCCTACCAAACAACCCTAGTATAAAATAAAATTATGCACTATCTAAATTTTATGCCCAAGTGTCTGCTATCACATGTGCATACTCACTCATTCCACTAGTATTTCTGTGCACCCTGAATAGTAAATAATCTTTGCCATGAACTGTTCAACAGGACAACACTGTTAGCCATAATTAACAGAGAGAGAAACAGGTGGCATAGAATTCTAGATCCAAACTGTCCCTCTTTAGTTCCATACACCCAAGGTAAGTTTCAAGGTTCAATTTTTCAGGATTCCCTCCACTCTTAGCAGTGTACGGCTTAGTTTTACATAAATTTAACTGTACTGCTGATGTCAGAAGATGGGCAAATTTTGCTACATGTGTTGCACAAATGTTAAAAAATTAATGGCCATCTGTAAACCCCTGACTTGTATTACCTGTCCAACATAAAATAGTCTTTTCACATCCAAGATGGACAGAAATTTGTCCTCCAAGGCAGCACTCAACTTCCCCTAAGCTAAAACCATTCTTTGTCTTCCTGCATTTGTCTGTGCCCATTCTAGACTCTACTGCAGATGGCTCCTACTGATAAATGCCCTTACACTTCACAACTGTGCAGTGAATACCAGGGGTGCTGGAGGGAAAGCCTTTCAGGAACACAACTGAAGAGCACTACAATGTATATTATCATCACACCAGCAGCCTAAAGAAAGAAATGTCCTAGCAGTTTAGCACTTTAACCTTACAATACCAGTAATAGATCAGTCTAATTTTCATAGTTAACCATGCCCAAAATATGACAATTCTACTGCAGCATCAGTATGATTGCCATGCAGTGTGAGTTGTGAGCAGCTCGACTTTTGCATATGCTGAACAGACCTCACATAGATGAATAAACTAAATCGATACCAAATCAGAAAGCACTGAAGTTCTTCACCTGTTGCTCTCTCCACTATTTGCTGATAGCAAAGAAAAGGCTTTGGAAGAATGGTCTGTATTGGCTATGGACACCCTACCATCCTCTAAACAGGATCACTTAGCTTCCATCTCCACAATTCCCTGGGCCTAGACCCTCCAAATATTCTTCTAATTTCCTTTACCCTCTGATACTTGCAAAATAGAAGTAATTTGCAATTCTTACTCCTCTGCAGAGCAGTCACTTATTTCTCCTTTGTGATGTCTGTGTCTCTAACAGTCAGAGCAGAGCTAATGTCCCCTTTTTTAATACTTATTAGGATTCAAGGAGGAACAATGACAGGGAAAGTTCTCCTCAACTACTTGGCAGCAGATGCTGCCTTTAGTAAATGTCACTGGCAAGCCCTCATTGGCCTCCTTGAAGTACATATATAAATTCAGTTTTTTTTCCAAAAGCTTAGATAGAACACTGTCCTATTTTCACAAGTATGGGAAAAAATACATTAATAATACAAGGACAATAATTACACCAAATCTGAAGTCCTAACTTAATGAAAGGGATACAAAAACTTGTTTAACTGGGCAAAATTACAACTTTTCCTTAATTCTGTTCTTGAAATTATTTAATTACTGACATTTTTTAAAGTAATTCAAGACAATGTATATGGTAACTTAGCTATGGTAAGTACAGTACTTGTGGTTAGGCTTTCCTCTATCTACAGGCATATTCAATATCAGCATAAAGTGAAAAGGATCATATGAAGCTTCAGTTACAGCAGTTTTCATCAGGTGATGCTAAAGTTCTAAATGATTTGTGGTAGTATGGATTCTAGCTTGGATTCATGAGGCTCAAGACACTTCCTTTGAAAACGTACAGTAAAAATGACATGGTAAACATCTATCATCACTGGTAGGGAATACTGGAAAGTTCTTTTCAGTTGGCACATTACCTGTCAATGTTATCACATATTACACTCCCCAAAAAAGATGGAAATCCAAAGGCACAATGTTTGGAATGGCTTTGCATATATAACAGCAGTGTTTGAGAAATCTAGCTATAGGACAGCTAGATGTGGGAAGTGGTGAGGGGCTCTTCACTGCCATGAAGGAAGTCAGATGTAGATTTTGCACCCAGTAGTTCAGAAACAGAGAACAACACACTTGCTCCAGCAGCTCATGTCCATGCGACTCAAACACACCTCTAGTGCAGCAGCCTAGTAAGTATCAAGGAAATAAAGACCAGTAACTGCTTCAAAAAAACTCTAAAGAACTACTTTTTTAGGGTACACTGTTCCATTTATGCTGTTACGTCAATGTAATTACACAATTTGCAAGATCTGTAAGAGCCAGAATGAATTCCATGACAATCTTTTTCATCAGAAAATTCTACTTTTCACTTCTCAATCCTGATTACCAAGTCAGACCTGGAAAAGTGGATTCCTAGATCTCCTAGATATCAAAAATGATAAGCTTAGTAGAGATATGGCCTCTACCATATGATGACACTCCAGATAAAGTCTTCAGTGTTCTGGTGGCAATTACCCATTTTCTTTCTGCCCATGATGGAGAACTGTCACACAATTTCTCCCTGTACAACTCTTCCTTTTGTTTTAAAGGTGATAATCACACTTTGCCCTCAAATTATCTATGTGATTATGATACCTGCAATAAACTCAATGCGACTATTCTTAATGTGTCAAAAATCTACAACTGACTGAACAGCACAGCTGATCTAATTGACCAGTTATACTAAAAAAGGGAAGCACCACTCTGGAGCATGTTGATCCACCTGCCAAGTCCATTTAACACACTAGCTCAGCCGAAAACTCATTATTAGTTTCTTGCTGGGTTAGTTAATCTATTTAGGGATTTAATGACTGCCAGGCAACAGGCAGCATAAGAGATGGTGGCAGCATCTCCTTTGCTCAAGAGTGGTCCTGTAAATGTCTTCTGAAACCACACCTTTGGTTCCATTTTTGCTGCTACTGTTTGAGACATGAATGCCCAATAGTTTGTCTGTTTTCCCCTATTGTATTACTTGATGTAATAAGAGCTAATATACATTGAGAAGGCAGATGTTATAGAAGAGCTTCTCTGTTATAAGTTTGTCACTGGTTTCATCCAGCTTCACACTAAATTCACTAGAAAAGCTACTCTGCCATTAACAGAAACATGAGATTGCAGACTAGCCCCATGTAAATCCACATCCTAGATTTTCAGCAGTGAATACACAAAAGTTACAAATCAGTATTAAACACTTCCTTGCATGAGGCTCTAACTGCTGCTGGATACATTATTTCCATCTGTATTCTGTGATCACTGTCCACAGAAAACACATGGCAAATTTTGGTAAACATGTATTTAGGATGAAAGCAGGAAAAAATACTTTATCTACAATACGGCCAAAGAGTTAAGATGGAAAGCTGAAAAGTATTGGTTTGATTAAGCAGCTCTTCATAATCACTTTGTATGCAGGGAAATTCTACAGCTAGAATCAACCAAGAGTACTTAAGTCAAAATATCATTTATGTGATATAAAGGATCTTTTGTCTCTACAACTAGTACTGATGATTCCTCCAAAAAGTAAATAATAATTTTATAAAATCACGAAAGAAAGAAACATCTTTAACTTCATTCAGTACACACACTGGCTATTTAAGATCTGATCCTCCATCTGAAAAGAGAACTTTTTCATTAGGAAAATAATCAAGAGCTTGGTTTCTTGCATATTCCGTTCTTCTCTTTGAGGGAGGAAAAAAATATAATTACACTTGCTTCAGTTAGTGGTGATGCTTATCTAAAAATCACTCACAACTTTTATCTCAAGACCAACTACTTTTTTTTTTTTTTTTTTTTCTTTTTGTGTGTGTGTGTGTGTGGTGGAGAGAATTTATCTATCTGTCAGATCTGGAGAGCAACCCTGTGGAGAGGGACCTGGGAGTTCTGGTGGATAGTAAGTTGTCCATGGGACAGCAATGTGGCCTTGTGGCCAAGAAGGCCAATGGGATCCTGGGATGTATTAGAGAAGAGTGCATCCAGCAGATTAAGGGAGGTTCTCCTTCCCTCTACTCTGCCCTGGTGAGACCTCATCTTGAATAGTGTTCAGTTTTGGGTCCCCTGTTTAAGAGGTACAGGGATCTGCTGGAGAGGGTCCAGCAGAGGGCTATGAGGATGATAAGGGGACTGGAGGGCATGGCTTATGAGGCTGAGGCACCTGAGGCTTTTTTGTCTGGAGAAGAGAAAACTGAGAGGGGATTTAATAAATGTTTATAAATATCTGAGAGCTGGGTGTCCAGACAGAGGGGACAGGCTCTGCTCACTTGCTCCCTGTGATAGGAAAAGGAGCAATAAGCTGCAGCACAAGAGGTTCCACCTCAACACAAGAGTAAACTTCTTTACTGTGAGGGCCACAGAACACTGGAACAGGCTCCCCAGAGAGGCTGCGGAGTCTCCTTCTCTGGAGACTTTCAAGGCCTGTCTGGATGCATTCCTCTGTGACCTGAGCCAGATTGTATGGTCCTGCGCTGGCAGGGGATTGGACTCTATCATCTCTTTGGGTCCCTTCCAACCCCATGTCACATCCTGTGATCTGATCAGTAGTAACTAGCACTAAAATCTATCTTCAGAATATTTAATTTTTGAGTTCTGTTACAGAGCTTTGTTAGTACATAAGGATTGTAACAGATGTAACGCAATGCAAAAAGTTGTCTGGAAAATTCTATCTAAGAAACTGGCACGTTTTACATCCTAAAGTGGTAATTTATCTTTCGGGGACTTTGAACGCACACTGAAATAATCCATGGAACAGACTTTCCAATCCAAATTAAATTATTAAGGCAATGACATTTTAGCAGCATCACCAAAAAAAAGAACTAAGACTATGAAGCAAACTACAAAGTCTTTTGCTATTGAACAGAAATGCAGTGATTTTTCTTTCTTCTACATGAAGTTTCAGGTTCAGGAAATTAGTATCTTGTTATATATCATGTCATGGAAGGTAGGAAGACACTTCAGACAGGTTGGGATGATGGGCTGAGGCCAACAGTATGAGGTTTAACAAGGTCAAGTGCCCAGGTGGCATGGAAGGCCAATGGCATCATGATTGTATCAGGAATAGCATGGCCAGAAGGACTAGGGATGCAATTCTGCTCCTGTACATGGCACTGGTGAGGCCTCACCTCAAGTACTGTGTGCAGTTCTGGACCCCTCATTGCAAGAAAGCTACTGAGATGCTGGAGCGGGTCCGGGGAGAGCAATGAGACTGGTGAGGGCGCTGGAGGGAAAGTCTTATAAGAAGAGGCTGAGGGAGCTAGGGTTGTTTAGCCTGGAGGAGACTCAAGGGGAGACTGTATCACACTCAACAACTACCTGAAGGGAAATTGCAGTAAAGTAGGGGTTGGGCTCTTCTCCCAGGCAACTTCTGACAAGAGGGCATGGCCTGAAGCTGTGCCAGGTGAGGTTTAGGTTGGATGTTAGGAAACATTTCCTTATATAAAGGGTAATTACACACTAGAATGGACTGCCCAGGGAGGTGGTGGAGTCACCATCCCTGAAGGTGTTTAAGGTGTTGCCTGATCTAGGATAGGGTGTCCCTGCCCATGGCAGGGGGGGTGGAACTAGATGATCCTTGTGGTCCCTTCCAACCCTGACTGATTCTATGATTCTAAGAAAAAGATTTGATGTGGCACTTAGTGACATGGTCTAGTCAATGTGGTGGTGTTACATCAGAGGCTGGACTTGATGATCACGGAGGTCTGTTACAGCCTCAATAATTCTGTGATCAGGTTTACATTGTATCATTATGTCCAGAATTGCTAAGGAGACTTAGTTAAGTCATGGAGAGCTGCTTTTATGAATCAAGTCCTGTTACTGATCAAGACCAGTAAGTGTCCACTTACCACTGTTCTGGTAAAGTTCAAATAGAAATTATGACCATAAAAGTAAATTCAACCTGCAGGTACTTCTTTTCCACATCACAAATTTACAGACTATGACAAATGCAGTGACTAGGAGAACATCAAGAGTGGAAATCAAGACTGTGTCCTACTAGGGACTTTTTCATAGGTTAGGATACTCAGTGAAAACTACGAAACTGGGGCAGAACACATGTTACAGTCTATGTTCTTGTCTTATAACAGGTTGTGGGTTTTTTTTTCTTTTAAAGTTTTTATTTACATAAGTGATCCCCTTTTAAAGGTTACTAAACCAAAAAAAACCCCCACATCTGTAGACAGATAAAAACATAAGAATTAATCCAAGTGTGTTCTCATACTTCCACACTATCTGTATGAATACATATTAAAATACTTAGATTTCTTATCTGACGGTAGAAACACTTTAAAAAAGTGTAAATGTTAATGTGTTTTATACTTCTAAAGACAAATGTCAGATATTCTACTTCTGCAAATTAGTTTGTCAGCTGCAGCCACTAGGAAATATGTCACATAAGAACTAATAAAATCATCTATATGACCAAACAACTACTAGATCACAGCTGTTGCAAACTGTTGGGTATTTTCTTGGTCTCTTTGGTAAAACAGAATTAATTAGTACTGACTGAAATTATTGCTACATGTCCTGAAAAAGTAATCCATGAATATTAAATTTTTAAAATAACACTGCAAAGATAAATTAATATAAACATGCCAGGTAACACTACATAGAAAATACATATATCTCCTATACTTTGACACAGTGATAATGTGAAAACATCTTTGTTAATTACACGGTGAAGGTTAAATTGCCTGACATCAAATTACAACCACAGCATTTGATTCCTCATGGAAGAATTAAAATGTAGCAATTTCATTTGTCTATAGTCAGCGTAAGCAGTCTCTTAACTCCAGATCTCTGTAAAGGGATCCACCATAGTTCAAGTATGAAAACAATTGTATGATTCCAACTCCACACTGAACAAACCTCTGCTCAACGCACCACAGGGTGTTTTGGCTACACAAGAAAATCATGAGGACTAGAAGGTACTATGTCCCTTACAGAAGTTTACCACACTTTAGCATTCCTGTTACATTTTTCCTGCTGACCTATACTAAAACAAAAATGAAGCATTCTTCTTCTTAAGGGTTAATTTTGCTCTTGATGGTATCCATGGTCTTCTGTCACACAAGTAACAAAAATGTGACTTTAGATTTGTTATTCTCTTTCATTCACAGTGTTATCTGTTTGAAGTATTTTACTTACTGTGTTGGTTTTTGGACAAATGCTCCATTAAAACTGCAGAATTTTTTGTTGTTTTTTCTTTGCTAGAAATCCAGTAGATTCTGACAAAATTATCCCAAACAAAAGCTACTATTTATTACTTATTTCCATAGAGACCAGAAGCCAAACCAGACAAGACGCTGAAGTGCTACAAATGTTACTAATACAGACGAGTGACAGTGCTCCCCAAGAGCTCACAACACAAAAACTGAGCTGTAACAGGTGAACTAAACAAGAATGCAGGGTGGAGCTTCAAAGAGGGGAACAATGAACTGATGCAAGCAGTTATACAGCAATTACAAAATACAGCCCTCCCTGGTAGTATCAGATTGTACTCACTGATTTAGCTACCCATAAGCACAGAGCCATAGATTTTTTGGAGAAAGCAAGTAACTGTCAGAAACAATGCATCTTTGTCAGAAAATAATTCTGTAACATTTGCATCACTAATATGACAGAATGAATCAGCAATGAATCAGGAAAAAATCACAGCTTCACCATTTAGATCCTAGCACTATTTCTTGGTACATCTCCATTAGCAATTTGGTACATAGGAGAAGGTCTTTTGGATAAGAATTTGATTTGAACAGAAGTGATATGACCGCAGAATTGTTATTCCCTTTGCGGAAGAACCAATACTGAAGCTGTGTGCAAGGGGCCACCAAAAGCACTCAATCTGTAGTGTGGAAATGGTTTCTTCAGCAGTCGTTGTTCAATGCCCATGTGGTACATTCTTTAAACATCTAGTGAGAAAGCAGTTCTTGAACCATAAC
Source organism: Tricholaema leucomelas (assembly GCA_013400475.1). NCBI lineage: Eukaryota > Metazoa > Chordata > Aves > Piciformes > Lybiidae > Tricholaema lacrymosa > Tricholaema leucomelas. The sequence continues at coordinate 101,712 of WAAF01017487.1, read as the reverse complement.
AGACTGCAGCACCTTGAAGCCTGGTGCCTCCCTCTTCGGAATGCATCAATTGCAGAATGTTAAGAGTCAGAAGGGATCTTAAAGGATCATCTAGTCCAGCCTCCCCTGACAGAGCAGATTACACAGGAACACAGGCAGGTTTTGAATGTCTTGATAGAAGGAGACTCCACAACCTCCCTGGACAGCCTGTTCCAGTGTTGTGTCACACTCACAGTGAAAAGATTTTTCCTTATGTTCACATGGAACCTCCTATGCCTCCTATGCTTCAGCTTGCACCCACTGCCCCTTGTCCTATCATTATCATCACTAAGAAGAACCTGGCTCCAACCTCCTGACACTTGCCCTTCAAGTATTTATAAACGTGAGTGAAGTCATCCCTCAATCTCCTCCAAGCTAAAGAGCCCCAGCTTCCTCAGCCTTTCCTCATAAGGGAGATGTTCCACTCTCTTAATCACCTTTGTGGCTGTGCTGGATTTTTTCAAGCAGTTCCCTGTCCTTGAACTGAGAGGCCCAGAACTGGATACAATATTCCCAATGTGGCCACACCAGGGCAGAGTAGAGGGTAAGGAGAATCTCTCATGACTACACCCCTTATAATACACTCCATGTTGCCACTGGCCTTAACCACAAGAGCACATTGCTGGCTTATAGTCATCTGTCTGTCCACCAGGACACCCAGGTCCCTTTCCCCTACACTGCTCACTAACTGGTCAGTCCCCCAACCCAAAGTGGTCCATAGGGTTGTTCTTTCCCAGGTGCAAGACTTTACACCTGCCCTTGTTGTATTTCATTAAATTTCTCCCTGTCCAACTCTCCAGCCTGTCCAGGACTTGCTGAATGGCAGTACAGTCTTCAGGTGTGTCAGCCACTCCTCCCAGTTTTGTGTCATCAGCAACCTTGCTGACAGTGCATTGTGTTCCCTCATCCAGGTTGATGACGAATATATTGAATAGTACCAGTCCCTATACTGACCCCTGAAGGACTCCACTAGATACAGGCCACCAACTACACTCTGTACCACTGGCTGAACTCTCTGACTCCTTTCATTCACCTCACTATCCGATTATCCCAACCACACTGCCTCAGTTCAATTGCAAGGATGCTGTTGGAGATGACGTCAAATAATACAACAGTCTCTTAAGAAAATGAAGATCTCCTCAGTAACTTCTACTCTTCTTTATAACTAATTTTGACTAAATAAGTCTCCTTTTATTTTCATGGCAAATTGGAAAGCCTTTTTTTTTTCAGCCAACCTCAAAGCATATATAAAAGAATGGCACACGGAAGAAGAAAATTACTCCATAACAGGAAAGAAATGGCCAATACACAGTAGCAAAGTAACAGTTTGGCCAAATGATAGGAAAACTGCTGAGACATGAGGAATGAAATTATTGATAATAAATGGTTTCAGCTTTAGGGAATGAGTCAAAATTATGTTTCATGTGTGAGAGCTCACAGTGACAGCTGATAAGATTATCTTTCACTCCAGAAGTGTCTTGTGCTTGGCACTGGACAATTTTTATAAGCAATAATATAGGTAGAGACAGTAGCACCAGTGCTTTCCACAAACACACATGCAGCTCGATATACGAAGTCTTGTCATAGGATGGTGGAGCTTGCTGCCAATTCTACACCTACTCTACTCCTTGTGGGCTTCAGTCTTAAAAGTCTGTGAAGTTGTTACTTTTCACAATGCTATAGTTACTGGAAAAATTGTAAGAGAAAAACACAATAATTAAGACAACAATTGTAGAAAACCGCAAAGACACTATGTCCCACCATTCAAGGACAGATTAGCCACAACTCTAATAGACAAAGTGATACAAAGTGACTTGCATTGGTATAACATCAACTTTTTCTAACAATTTTCTTAATACTTTAAATATTGAGACTAGTAACACAAATTAAATTTCTTCCCAGACAACTGCAACAAATGTTTTTAACTGAGGATTTGGGGAGCTAACAAGCCCCCAGGCCAATGTGCATTTGGTGTGAAGTTTTCAATAGTTGAAGAAAGGATTCTGTTTTATCAATACCAGCATTATGTGTTTCCATAGGAATAGTTCAACACTTAGCCTGGGCTGCTGCATCTGTCTAGAAAGGGTCTTTAAAGCAAAAAACTGTGAAAAGAATCTTTTTTTCCCTTTAGGACGTTAACCATTCATTTCCAGTTGAGACAGCTGGAAGAACATATGAAAGTGCTGTTGGCATGTGTCTTTCAGAGCACAGAATCAGCAAAGCACATGATAACTTGAACTATTTATTGAGGAAAGTACTATTCTTTTCAAATACAGAATATAACTTCATCTCTTTTCTTGCTGATAAAAGGCACTGTAAGATTCAATATAAATTCATAAATTTATCATGCTAAGAACAAAGCTTATGTATCCCAACATAGGAAAAAGATATGAAGTTCAGATTCTCCACTTTTATCTCCACTGCCCTCCACTGTTCTCAAAGTTGTTCTGTGCTTCCCACAATAATCTGCTTATCAATCCCAAAAAATGAAGCTGCACAGAAGCTACCTTAAACCAATCCATTTTATCTCACTGTATTTTTCACACTCTGCAGGCTTAAAAGTGAAACCTAGAATTTTTCACTTCTACTTTTAAGCCAGAGTGCATATAGAGCAGGTGAATAGCTGGAGTAGAGTGTTGAGTAAGTTCACTTTCAGTATGTTCGCTTTACTGCTTCCAGCTGAGGACTGGGCACGCAGAATGCCATACACACTGTATCTATCTTCTTTGTAAGGAAAGTAAACACAAAAGGATGAATGGTATTTTACTGTTGATCAAAATGCACAAACGAAATAGTATTTTTTTCTGTTTGATAACTTGACCATGCAATATACCTAACAGAATTTCTATTACAAACAGTAGAAACACACATAGTCTTAACTTGGTTAACTTCAGAATCTTTAGGTAGTAAGAGGTCAAAAGCTGCACAATAAACCCTAAAGTAATAAACTTTCCCCATATTTAGTTGCTCCAATCCTTCAATTACAGCTATAAAATTGTTTTTGAAGTACACTTATTTCTAGACAATCAAAAATGGTAACATGCCCTTTCCCCCCAGGAGTAACAAACACGCAAATCAACCCCTTCCCTGCCTGATTTATTCCTCCATTCCTGTTGGGAGAATGACTAGAGGTACAAAACACGGGGACCAATACAGGACACCTGATGCAGACTGAATGGTTTACCACTAAGGCATACAAAGATCTTCACATACTTTTATGCCTTAGACTCAAGTGTATGCATAAAGGTTTACCTCTCTGTTGTAAACAGTGGCTTACTTTCTTGACAGTAACAGCTACACTGAGAAAAAAAAAATCTGTGAAATTCATAGTTCTGTGTACAGGGAGAAATGGATGTGTCAAGAAAAAGTGGGGGATGGAATTTCCACTTTGGAACCAAACAGAAGCTGAAATTAAAACTATATATAGGACCCAACCTCAATCTCATTTAAACCAGTAAAAAGCAAGAGGATCAGGAATAGAAGTCTATCCAGGTACAATCCTTAACAGGTTCATTAAATAAACTGTCTTAATTTGTTTTCCAAATATATGTTGATATATATTTTTACTCTAACAGAGACTAACTATTTCTGTTTAACAAAACTAAGCAAAATGATTCCCAGATTAGAAGCACTTGGGATCTGGCTTCAGGGTATGGACAAAGTGCAGAACCATTTAGAGGGGCTTAGATTAAAACTTATCTTAAAATAACACATTTTGAATAACCTAAATTACCTAAATCTTACCATTAACATAGTAAGGGAATTTGGCTAACATAAAGGGTAGCAAATTGATACAGAAAGAGGATATCGTTATTCAACCACTGAGTCAGAAAAACTGCAACTGAGTGTTGCAAAACTGTCACGGTTCGCAAACTTGCCCTAGGAAACCTGGTAGGTTTCTGAGAACTGTCAATATTTTTTACTTGCCATTGCACACCAGAAACTGACAGCAACCTTTCACTATCTACAGTAACAACTATGCTCTCTCATTGTTGTGCGCGTGTATAAGAGATGATTCACTTGCTCTTATTCCATGGAACTGATGATTCATTCAATCGTCTCCAGATCATGTTAACATACTAAACATAAAGGAAGCAAAAATCAAGTTCTTAAACTTTGTTATGCTCAAATGTGAGAGAGCGCGTGGGGGGTGGGTGAGAAAGAAGGTAAAGAAATTAAACATGAGGAGAGGAAACAGAACAGGTTGGGTTTCTGCTCAAAGGCAAGGTTTGGGAAACACCCAATCCACGTGTAAAACAAGCCGAAGCCGCCGTATTTCACCGGCGGGCTACGAGGTGAGCTCCCCGCCCTGCCCGAGCCGCCCGCTTCGGGCCAGGGCTGCTCCCCCTGCTCCGGTACCTGATGCAGAGAAGTCACGGCGGATCGGTGTGTTGTCCCCCTCCACCACACTGAGGACTTGTGCCTCTCCACCTCCGGTGACATCTTATGTAATAAGCCAAGCTAATCGCGACGACGGCGAGCCAAACTGCCATGGAGCATTAGCCAGGGATAATTACCCACAGGAAGAGATGCTTTGGACCAGAACCTAACTACCCGCCCAGGAGCCTTGCTAGAAAAATCCTCGCAGGGGAGGAAGCGGCTCCCGCAGCAGCCCGATGCGAAGCGCTCACTACCCAGCCGCGCTGCGCGCCGGCCCCCTCCAGAAGCTGCAAGCATCGCGAATTCGCCTCTCCCGGGTGCATTGCGCGGCCCCCGCCGGCAGCCAGCACCGCCGCCCTGCCCGCGCCGCAGGCGGCTCCCCCTTGGCGGCGAATTTGAGGAGAAAGTTACTCAGCGGCCCCTGCCCCTCACGGCCCCGCTCTCCGTTGCAGCGCAGTTCAAAACCAATGTCACGTTCAACAACTTGTTATGACACTTGACTGCCTCCCCTCCAACCACGCACCCCTCCTGCCCCTGTCGCCTGCCGACTCAGCGGGCCCCTTACCTTCCCCCTTGAGGAGCCACTGGCACCCGCGGGCGAGTGCGGGAGTGGGGTGCGTGTGGCAGCGCGGGCGGCGCCGGCTGGGAGGGCGGGCAGGGGGAGGGGAGGGCGGTTGGGCGGCGAAAGCGCGCGCCTCGCCGGAGTTGTTGGCGGGCGGCGCGGGAGGCTGCGGGGCGGCGCGGGGAGCAGGCGGGAGCGGCGCGGAGGGCAGAACGAGGGGCGGAGGAGTTTCCCGGGACTTGTTTACGCATTGCCGCCCCGCTCGGTACACGCATTTCACTCTCTGATTGGACACAAACTGGGGCACAGCCTGGCTTGGGCGCTAGTCCCCAGCGCCACTCAGCCGGCAGCAGAGTCCCCGCTGCGCCGCGGCGGGGTACGAGAAGCGCCACCGCCTTCCAAGCTCCGCCAGCCCCCGCTGCCGCCAACAGCCCGCCCTCAGACGCTGCCAGGCCTCCTCTACTGCGCATGCTCACGGCTTCTGGCGGGGGCCAGGAGACGCATGTGCGTCCGCGATTGCGCATGCCTATTGAGGAGGGGAGGTCGGCGCGAGGCCGCTGCCAGGTCTGTATCCTCCCTCTTGCCAGAGGCGGATGGTGGGGACACTGTTTGGGGGGACATGGCGGAGAAAAATGGGGGTGTTTTCGGGAAGCTTGGTTCAGTAGCCAGAGGGGCAGTTAGAGTGTTGTCCGGTCCCCTGTGGCGGATAGAGGACGTGACCCGTTGGGGGTCGCAGCTGTCCACCATGGTGGCCGCAGGGCTGTTGTGCCGCGCTGCGCGTCTTCTGGAAGGATTATGTAATCCTTGTTCCGCCGCCGCCGCGCGCTGGGTACGCAAGTTGCTGGAGGGACGCTTCACCCATGCGCGCCGTTAGTGCCTCTGCTCCTGCCAGCGGTGCCGCTTGAGACGGAGAGGTTTCCGCTCCCTGATGCTGCCCTCGGTGTTTATGTGGCTGCGTTTGCGCACCAAAGAGGCGGATTTATTCTTTCCGACGTCTGTCCAAGGCTCCCGCCACGTAACGGGAGCTGCCGGGGAGCGCGCTGCCCTTCAGGCAGGTGCGTCCCTGTTCTAGGATTTCGGTTCGTGACGAGAGTACATCCTTACCAATCAGCGAGGAAAAAAATCCTTTCTTCTCAGGCTCTTAGAGCATCGGATCAGGAAACTTTCAAAGTTTGGGTTAGCGAGAGCAGGAGATGGGGGGCGGAGCGCGCACCCTGAAGCGTTAGGGTTTACTGTGTTGTGAAAAGTAAATAGCATGAAATACCATGTTCCTGTTTCTGCAAGCAAAAGGCCAATGCAGCAGCAGGTATTTTCAGTTTATTTCTGCTGTGCTTATTGTTAATTATACCTTCTCCTTGGTAATTTCCATTGGAAGACATAACGTCCAGGAATTTACAAGAACATGGCAGGGTTGTATGACATTACTCATGTATTTATCAATTCTAATTAAGCAACAACTCGCCATTCGTTTTGCTTCCATCCCACAGTGAACAATGGCAATATAAAGTATCAAAATACATGCCATGAGAGTTCTTTACAATAGGAATTCCCAGTTTGCACTCTAGTGTGCACCACAGGATTTCCCCTGACTCATTTTCAGATGACTGAACTTCTCAATCAACTTTTCCTGAGATTTAGTATTAAAGCACTCGATTTCCTCAATGCTGGTAACAGAATCAATATTCCCTGTAACATTTCACGTTGCTGCTTACATGAAGTTTGGCATGAGGATTAGAACTGTTGCCCTGAAAGTCAGTAGAGGAGTTAGCCAACAGTCACGACTGCTGGAGATAAATTACGCCTGAGCATTCACCTTCAAGTTACCACCTTCCACGAGTTCAATTTTAGTTCTTAGGTGGAAAGTAGGAGAGCATTTTGGATCTATCCATGATACTCATGATACTGTCCAAGTAGCATTGCATAACCTTCCCCTCCCCGCCTCTACCTTTATCTAGGGAAGAGTTATCTGTGCCTACTTGCATCTTTTTAGCCACTTTAAGGCACCCTTGAAGCACCACGTTATCTGAGTTTTCAGATGCTTTAGAGTCATCTGACCAAGCCAAAGCATCGCATTTCTTTAGATACTCAATGTGTGCTGTGGATAAGTGGATATTCCAAGGCTTTGCTGATCAGACTGTCAGGTCAGCTGTTGGTTATAACTGGGTTGTGATAGCCAGATCTGTGGTATTGTAGCAGTGCATTCAACTCCATTGAGTTTATACTCAGTGGGGGTCACACAATGCACAAAGTACTTTTAGAGATGAAAAGAAATTTCACTTGCATCAGGCTCACTCTGACATCTGAACTGTTGTTCCTGGGTCCTATTCTTGAAATGTGGAGGGTGTGGTTTTGATTTAGAAGGGGTCTTGGGGAGTTCTGACTGTAACCTTTCATTTGCAGAAAACATAGAAATTCTGGATCATGAAGGAACAGTTCCAGAGGGAGACAGTACTTCTTATTGGATTCTTTGCCTGAGTAAAAGGGCAGAACCAATTCCTGCCTAGTCATTCAAGTCCATGAATGTACTTGAGTAGTCAGTGGTTTTATTGAAAAAAAAAAAATCCTGTATTAAAACTTTTCAAAGCTCCCCTTTTTCTGGGAGGCATGATAATACCTGTGATGGTTTGGGTGTCCCATGCCCCCACACACTTTAGAAATCACCCAGACTAGACTCAGTCGGCTCTGGAAATTTGAATGAAGCTTATTTTTACAGCTAGCACAATTTACAAGCAGATATTTACAGTATATACAGTTATAGACAGAAATATACAAGGTAAAAAAGGTAATACAGACACAACTCCTCTCCCAGAAACCTGAGTCCCCAGGAGGGGCTCTCAACCACCCCTCACCTTCCCCCTACCCCTCTCAACCTTACCCCAGTCCTAAGGAAGAATGGAGGTTCGGCCAGAGGGATTAAGCAAAGGTGAATCAGCCACAAAAGCAAAGGGAGGATGAGGTTAGAAAGCAAGATGGAGTTCAGCCAGCAGCCACGAGCTCCCCAGCAGGCAAAAACAGAAGAGGACAGCCCAGCACGCAGTGCAGAGCAAAAGTGACCTAATCTTTGTTTTGCTTTTCCTTTATACACATCTCAGCAAGACTGTGAGCGAAGTAGACACCATTGTTTTCATTTCTCAGCCTATCATCTAGTTCTTCTCATCAAAACATGCTAGCTAGGCTCAAACTAGCACAATACCAAATTGTGACACTTGGAGAGAGGTTTGTCAGCAAGGAACAAACGATGCCTACAATGGAGTCACTGAAGAAATGATGCCAGAAGATAAAGTTATTCAAAGCATCCTTACGAGTAGAAAATGTAGCTATCAGTGATAGTCTTGACATGGTAGGACAGATGTCAGAGCAATTATCTTTCTTTACTACAACAGCAAGGCAAGTATACAATAAAACCAGTGTGAAACACAACTAAGTACTAAGATGGTTATCTCACCAAATGTTCTCTGTCTACCTCAGTGATGGATTTGGGTTTCCCCTTTCAAGGCTTTCTTCACAGCCAAGAGGGCCACAGATTTAAATATAAGCACAAATATGAAAACTTAATCTTCTCACATTTTCTTGGCTCCTAGGAGATACCAGATAGCAAGAGTTGGCGCCATTTGTTCTTTTTGTTGCATTGTAAGATGTAAAGGTCTAAATCAATTAAATCACAGAATCACAGCATCACAGAATGTCAGGGGCTGGAAAAGACCTCAAAAGATCATTTAGTCCAACCCCCCCTGCCAGAGCAAGATCACCTATACCAGATCACACAGAAACACGTCCAGATGGTTCTTGAATATCTCCAGAGAGGGAGACTCCACAACCCCCCGGGTAGCTTGTCCCAGGGTTGTGTCACCTTCACAATGAAAAAATTCCTCTTCATTTTTAAAATGAAGCTTCCTATGCCTCAATTTCCATCCATTGCACCTTGTCCTGTCATTGGACATCACTAAGAAGAACCTGGCTCCATCCTCCTGACACTTGCCCTTCATGTATTTATAAACATGAGTGAAGTCACCTCTCAGTCTCCTTCAAGCTAAAGAGCCCCATCTCCCTCAGTCTCTCCTTGTAAGAGAGGTGTTCTGTTCCCTTAATCATCTTTGTGGCTCTGCACCAGACTCTCTCAAACACTTCTATGTCCCTGTTGAACTGCGGCGGGGCAGAACTGGACACTACTCCAGATGTGGCCTACCAGAACTGAGTAGAGGGGCAGGAGAACCTCTCTAGACCTACTAGCCACACTCCTTCTAATACACCCCAGAATGGCATTGGCCCTCTTGGTCACAAATGGACGTTACTGAGTCATGGTCAACCTCCAATCAACTAGGACCTCCAAATCCTTTTGCCCTTCACTGCCTTCCAGCAGGTCAGTCACCAACCTACACTGATACCTGGGGTTGTTCTTTCCCAAGTATAAGACTACACTTGCCCTTGTTGTATTTCATTACATTTTTTCTTCCTGCCCAACCCTCCAGCCTGTCCAAGTCTCACTGAATGGCAGCACAGCCTTCTGGTGTGGCAGCCATTCCACCCAGCTTGGTGTCATCAGCAAACTTGCTGACAGTGCACTCTGTGCCCTCATCCCGGTCATTGATGAATATATTGAACAGAACCGGTAGCAGTACTGACCCCTGTGGGATCCCACTAGTTACAGGCCTCCCACTGGACTCCGTCCCATTGATCACAGCTCTCTGGCTTCTTTCCTTCAACCAGTTCCCAGTCCACCTGACTACCTGATCACTGAGACCACACTGCCTCAGCTTAGCCAGAAGGACGCTGTGGGAGACAATGTTAAATGCTTTACTGAAATCAAGATAAACCACATCCACTGCTCTACCATCATCAATCCACCTGGTTATGTCCTCATAAAAGGCTATCAGGTTGGTCAAATGTCACTTCCCCTTGGTTGTGGAAACTTCAGCTACAGATTTAAGTTTTATTTTGTATCTTAGGCAATACTGAATGTTTAGTGTAATCAGCTTTTACAGCTTCACAGTAGACATTGCATGAAGGAGAAAATGGTTTGTCTCTTTCAAGACTCAGTTTTATATTTCTTTCACTGTGTCTGCTAATTTTATTTCTAATAGTGATGAGCCTTAAACTACTGTCTGGGGCTCTCAGTCCCAAGATTTTTAAGATGTATGTGTTCCCTTAAGATGATGGCTTTTATAAGATGTCAGGTAATTGTGATTAGAACAACAGTAACCTGTTCTGATCATGCATCTTTGGAGATCTGGCATGAATGTTCTTCTCAACTGTAAAATATGTGGTTGGAAGTATCTTTCAAAACTAAAAATAAGCAAAATTAAAGTATTTAGTTTGGTTCTCAACATTTGCTACATTTAAGGTTGATTTAAAAGTCATTAGCAGATTCTGCCTGAAAGGTAAGCCCACATAATTTTTGCTGAAGGACAAGCCATAACTTTTTGGTATCTTTTAGATCCCTGGCTTTCAGTTTCTGACTTAAATAGATGAATCTCAGCAGGTGCTGTCCCTGCTTCCTCAGAAATATTGTCAGGGTACATTTTGCCATTTGCAAAGCTTACACAGGAATTGCAATTCATGGCTTTAAAATATCTAGCATTAATTATGCAGTTTTCTTATGTGCTAGGACTTATTGCCAGAGTGAATGATGAATCCCTCTCTCCTTTTTATCCAAAATGTGACTACTAAGCTATCTTGTTCAGCGAAATAGCAGGGCAATCCGTGCGTGTTTCCATTTGAAAAGAGCACCACTGCTCCTAGGCCCGTATTTAGGACCATTATATTATTTTAAATACTGTTTTACACTATGATTTTGCATTTCAGGCATTTCAGGTCCATTTGTTGTGTATGTTATTGTGTCATATGCAGTAGGCTTTCCAAACAAGCTATCAGTTTTTTACTAATCAGCTATAGGCACCCTTGGGTTTTAATTTTTCTGAGCACAAGTTTAGTGGTACTCTGATTCCATAGGATCTATTACCAACAGTGAATTCTGCTTTTTGCTGGATATTTTCAACTTGCACATTGTTTTATTTTTACTGTATAAATACAGAAACACACTGTCCTGGTTTTGTCAGGGAAAGCAGTTGTGACAGCTTGTTGAATCGGCTGATGAGTATTTGATACCCTGCTGACATCACGCCATTTTTAAAGTGAAACTGCTGGCTGGAGCAAATTATCATGGGATGTGTAGTTCAGATTGTAACATGAGAGGCTTCCTGTTTCCTGTTGCTGGTTCTGGTTTCTAGTATGGGGTGTTGGTCTTTTTCACTGGGCAAACTGCAGGCTTGAGGGGTGGAGGAGATTGTTTTATGGCTGGCTTCTGCTGCTGCTTCTGCTTTTGCTTTTCTTTGAAATAGCTAAGATAATTATATATTGTATTATTTACATTAAACTCCTTATCTCAACCCTCAGGGCTTTTTTGTGTGTGTGTTTCACTTGCTGTCAAATTATGGGAGCGAGTCTTGTTTAGAGCAGAATGTGTTAAACCAGGACACGCACTGACATTTTAATTATGTAGCAGAAAACAGGTGCTCTCAACTTTGGACTAGACTGAGAAAATTTTCACTCAGTTGCAGAAGGGGAAGGAAGAGGTGTTAAACACCTGCTCAGCCTGGCTTCAGCTCCAGCAGGAGGAGGAATTGACAGATGATCTGTCGTCCATCAGATGGAATAGCTGCCCAATTACAAAGCTGCTACAGAGCCTTCTGCAAGAAAATACAAGAGTTTACTTTCTCCTCAGGACAAAGGTATCGAGATCAGTGGCTGAGTAGCATCTTTGATCTCATTTATTGGTGCATTTTAAATGTAAATAAATGTCAAGAATGTTGTAGCTACCAGCCAGCATCTGGTACTAACGACAAACATGTTCAGCATTAGAGCACATCATAAGCACATCTACAGTAACACCAGAACTAGACCCTCGAAAGTGCATCTGCACTCCTGCAAAGGCATCGGGAGTCTCCACAGACTTGCTCTAGTTCTTTGAGGCAACTCATATCTTATCTCCACTCACATCATACCAGGAACATTCTCTACTTTCGTTCATTTAACTTTTTTTCCTTATCTTGACCATGCTCTATAGCTTAGCATTAATGTGAAGCATTTTAGTTTTAATGTCAGACAAATGTGTTTCCCAGCAGTAGTTTGAATTTCATCATTTCATGCAATATGAGCTAAGGTATAATTACATTATGTAAGAGACTATTACAACAAGTAATTTTGTAGGCAGGATAAAATACCTGTGAATGACTATGGGCAAACTCCTTCCATAATGGAGAAGGATACAGACAGGTTGACTCCTAGTAATGAGCTGTAGAGAATTGTGAGAATAGACTTTAATAAACTATTAACATTCTGTTTGAGTGGGTTGGCACGACAAGACTGATACCTATGCTCAATAATCACAGCAGCTGCTTCTGAGAAAGTCTCTTTCCTGTCAGTGAGGAAACAATCCCTTGTCAAGAGATTCAGAGCATAATTACTGAATAGAGTTAATACTTTAGCAGCCCAGATACCATGCTAAACAGTAACTTTTATGCTGCTCAGTAGAATGAATGAAGGAAAGGAGGATGGCAGAGCAAAGTCTACAGGCACACTTTTTGTCTTCATTTACAGATAGGGACATAACTGGTCTCATGCACTTCTCTTCTGTAGCCTGTGATGTGCAAAACAACTCACAAGTCACTTGAGAAGTAGATGCTTAGGAGGAGGTGAAGCTAGATATCCAAATTTGGACCATACTCATATCCTACGATGTCAACATTTTTTGATTGTCCTAAGTAGGAGTATTGAGTCTATTTAGGAACAAGGTCTTTACCATGAGGGTGGTGGAACACTGGAACAGGTTGCCCAAGGAGGTGGCTGGGTCTCCATCTGTGGAGATGTTCAAGGTGAGACTCATCAGGGCTCTGGACAACCTGATCTAGTTGAGGATGCCCCTGCTTACTGCAGAGGGGGTCTGACTAGATGGCCTTTGGAGGTCTCTTCCAACCCAGACCATAAAATGATTCTATTTTCTTGTACTAACGTTTTAGCCAATGGTGAAGTGAGCCAGAAAAAGTCAGCCTAGACATTTTTAAAAAACATCCTTAGAAATCAGTTTGAATTTCTAGAGTTTCTATTAAAACACCCATGGTGAGGTCTTGCTGGCAATGTGAACAGCAAGACCAATTACAAGCAATCAAGTTCATGTATTACAGACATGTCTAGATTAGAATTCAAAATCTGAAGGTCTTGAATGGTTCATCTAGTATGTTTTGTCACAGTATTCAGTGGAGCATCTGAGCTAAGTTGTACAAAAAGAGAAAATACATGTAAGTTTAGTTTGTATGTCACCTAGAATGGAAGAATAAAGATTCTGAAAAGGTAGAGAGAAATGAAGTTCTGCTTATGCAGTATTTATTTTCAGTTTAACCTGTAGACCTTGTTGAGAACAAGCCAGTTGCAAAAGATTTGTATAGTTAGGACAGAGCTGTTGAGGTCTTCTTGTAGATAACTAGAACTATGGATACTGGGATACAACAGTACAAGAAGAAAAGAAAAGAATGGATTTGTGTCAAATCTATCTCAGAACAGATATCTTGCTTGAGTTTCTTTTAAAAGAAGCAACTGCTAAGAGCTCTTCCCACAGGATAGAGCACAGATGGATTCAAAAGTTCCTATATGAGAAGAAGCCTTTCTAATTATGAAGGCTCGACCTGTTCCTAGTGAATAATTAGGGTACAACAGTACACACAATATTGTGTATAAAAAAATCAGATCTGTTTTTAGCACATACTAAAATGCACAGTATAAAGATGCATATTTTTTCTGCTCCATAGCATGAATTTATTTTACTCACTTTTTTAATCCTCTCTGCATGTGTCTGATGGCATCATCACTTAGAACACAGTAACATTCCTTATGAAGTTCCTCCCAGACAGAAGGTATCTAGCAGTTTTTAACCCTGAGTGATTTTTAAAACTATTATAAAAATATATGTGAGAACTCCAAATCTGGGGTCCTTTAATTACCATTAGACAATATATATATATTTGTAAATGTATTAGTGGAAGATTTACTTATGGGGTGGCAGACATAGAAATGATTTTCAACAAAGAGTTAAGGAAGGAGTAGTTGAGAGACTGCTCTTTATACTTTAAATCAGAATGGTTACCAGGATGTTTTCATTTATCAAATGCATAAAAATTCTCCCACTACATAACAAATTTTCACTCATTAAAACATGAAGAGTATATAATTGCAAATCCATGCAGAAAAAATACAGTGCTTTCATAATCTGATTTATCATACTCAAGCCCAGATACTGCATAGTTCCATAATGGGATATTGAGCACTATTTATTTTTATCTCATTTTGTTTAATGAGGTGCATGATCTCTGTATTTTTGAGTTCTGCTATTTACAGATGAGTTTATAGCAAACTGAATATGTTTAGGCACATGTCCAACTGTTATTTCTCCTGAGTTCTGTCTGCTTAGAGAGAGCTGCCCGTGTCTTGGCAACTGTGCCACAGCTTCAATGGTAGGCAATGGAAACTATCACAGGTGGATTTTATTTGTTCAAAGCAGACATGTCAACACCTTGGACCACTGTATTGACTATACTACAGAAAACCCTAAATATTTTGTCCTTTCAATTAATTTTCAACTTTGCATATGAAAAAACTGGTGTAATTATGACTGCTGGGAAACTTGGTGACGCCCTGACATCAACTGCATACAATTGTCTGTATGGTAGTCAGAGAAACCACAGAACTGCAGAAACATTCTGTCCAACACATTAATGAAAAGGTGGTTTTTTTCCCCAGAGTAGCGTGCCTGAGACCACCACTTCTTAACTCTGGATAATTAATCTTTAAAGACTAGGGGAAAGAGGCCACACGAAACTACTTCTCTAATCACATTCTCCCCTCCTGCAATTTTCAAATATTTTTTTTCTGTAAGTAAACAAGTTGTTTTCTGAGCAGCAGGGCTGTAGCCGCCTGTTCCCTACCCATTTTTTCCTACAGACTATCTGCCTTTTTTCCCAGTGCTCCCAGATGCCTGATTCTCCTCCCAACCATAGCATACAAATCATCACCCATTGCCCTTTTGCATCCTTACAACTAAGCACATATTAGAAACTGGCTGCCATTAGTTGGGGTGGCAGTAGTCTGGAGTTTTCTTCTCTGACTAGCTGCTGGTTTTCATGAAACATCTAGAAGCCTTATGATCCCCAAAGTCTCTGTCAAGTATTACAGAAACTTGACAGTAAATTCAAGTGTCATTGGGGAAGGGAAAACATCAGATGAACAAACTTCAGGACAGTAGGCCTTTTTTCCTTCAAATAACCAGTTGAAGTCCAGTTAGATCTAGTCTTCAGAAATTCTCTTAATACTAATGAAACAGTTTCCAATAATGCTGGTTAAAAGCCCAGACTATGTTTTCAGTAACCTTATAATAAACATATAATTGTTTCTAATTTAAATTCAGAGTTTTGAGAATGCTTTAAGAAATCAGATTTACAGATATCCAGACATTAAATCAATGGAAGCAAGTGGACATCTAAACTTAACATTGAATCTGTTTTCACACAGCCAAACTATAAATATGAAGAATCTATAAGATCATAGAATCATGGAATCAGCCAGGTTGGATGAGACCTCCAGGATCATCCAGTCCAACCTATCACCCATCCCTATACAGTCAATTAGACCATGGCACTAAGTGCCTTATCCAGTCTTTTCTTGAACACCTCCAGGGACAGCAACTCCACCATCTCCCTGGGCAGGCCATTCCAATGGCAAATCACTCTCTCTGGCAAGAACTTCCTCCTAACATCCAGCCTAGACCTCCCCTGGCACAACTTGAGACTGTGTCCCCTTGTTCTATTGCTGGTTGCCTGGGAGAAGAGACCAACCCCCACCTGGCTACAGCCTCCCTTCAGGTAGTTGTACACAGCAATGATGTCTGCCCTGAGCCTCCTCTTCTCCAGGCTAAAGAACCCCAGCTCCCTCAGCCTCACCTCATAGGGTTTGTGTTCCAAGCCCCTCGCCAGCTTCGTTGCCCTTCTCTGGACACATTCCAGCACCTCAACATCTCTCTTGAATTGAGGACCTCAGAACTGGACACAGCACTCAAGGTGTGGCCTGACCAGTGCTGAGTACAGGGGAAGAATAACCTCCCTCCTCCTACTGGCCACACTGTTCCTGATCCAGACCAGGATGCCATTGTCTCTCCTGCCCACCTGGGCACACTGCTGGCTCATCTTCAGCCTACTATCTACCAGTACCTCTAGGTCCCTTTCTGCCTGGCTGCTCTCCAGCCACTCTGTAGCTCTGCTTGGGGTTGTTGTGGCCAAAGTGCAGAACCCTGCACTTGGCCTTGTTCAGTGTCATCGCATTGGCCTCTGCCCACCCATCCAGCCTGTCAAGGCCCTTCTGCAGGGCTCTTCTACCCTCCAACAGATCAATACCTGCTCCTAGCTTGGTGTCTTCTGCAGACTTTCTGATGCTGGACTCAATCCCCTGGTTGAGATTATCAGTAAAGATATCAAACAGGATCAGGCCCAGCGCTGATCCTTATGGGACACCACTAGTGGCTGGCTGGCAACTGGATGTGGCACCATTCTGGGCCTGGCCCTCCAGCCAGTTCATGACCCATTTCAGAGTAACCTGATTGTAAAAGGAGATCGGGTTTATCAGGCAGGACCTGCCTTTCCTAAACCCATACTGACTGGGCCTTATCCCTTGGCCATCCTGTAGGTGCTTTGTGATAGCACTCAAGACTACCTGTTCCAGAACCTTGCCTGGCACTGAGGTCAGGTTGACAGGTCTGTGATTTCCCAGTTCCTCCTTCTGACCCTTCTTGGTGATCAGCATCACATTGGCCAGCTTCCAGTCTTCAGGGTCCTCTCCAGTGAGCCAGGACTGTTGATCAATGATAGAGAGTGGCTTGAGTAGCTCATCTGCCAGCTCTTTCAGCACCCGTCTTGTGAGGATCCAAGTGGTTCAGCAGGTCCCTTACTACTTCCTCCTGGATTACAGGGATACTGTACTGGTCCCTGGCTTGATCTGCCAGTTTGGAAGGCCATTTGTCTTGGAGACAACCTGTCCCACTATTGAACATTGAGGCAAAGAAGGTGTTAAGTACCTCTGCTTTTTCCTCATCCTTTGTCACTATATTCCCCTCTCCATCTAATAATGAGTGGAGGTTGTCCTTGCCCCTTCTTTTGCTTTTGATATATTTATAGAAACATTTATATTCTCCTTTACAGCAGTGGGCCATATAAGTTCTAAATGGGCTTTTGCTTCTCTAATTTTTTTTTCCTACAAGACCTAGCAACATCCTTAAATGCTTCCTGAATACCTCCCCTTTTTTCCAAAGATGATACGCCCTCTTTTTTCCCCTCATTTTAGAAGCTCCTTGCCCATCCAATCTAGCTGTCTCCCTCATTGGTTCATCTTCTAGCACACTGGGACAACCTGTTCCTGTGCCTTCAAGAGTTCCTTCTTGTAGTAGGTCCAACTTTCCTGGACCCCTTTGTTTTTAAGGGTTGTTTCCCAAGAAGCTTTCTGAGTTAGTTCCTTAAAGAAGCCAAAGTCTGCCTTTTGAAAGTCCAGTGTAGAGGTTTTGTTGATGCCCCTCCTGGTTTCACTGTATATTGAAAGAAAACTCTATGATTTCATGGTTACTGGACCCCAGGCAGCCTCTGACCACCACATCTCCCACCAGACCTTCTGTACTTGTGAACAGCAGGTCAAGCAGGGCTGCACCCTGGTAGATTCACGTAACAGCTGGGATAAGAAGCTATCCTCCATGCACTCTGGGAACTTTCTAGACTGCTTCATCTCTGCAGTGTGAAATTCCCAGCAAGATATCACCCACAAGAACAAGTGCAAGTGATCTTGAGGTAGCCTCCAGCTGCTTAAAGAATAATAAATCAATCTCTTCTTCCTGGTTGGGTGGTCTATAACAGACTTCAACTAGGATGTCTGCCTTGTTGGCTTTCTTCCTAACTCTTACCCATAGGGACTCAACCTGATCCTTAATCTCTACTTCCATGACATCCAGAGTCTCCCTAATATACAGGGCCAAATGAATTGTCAACCGCAAAAAAATTTTACACCCCCAAATTTTATATAGTGGAACTTCCAAGATCTTGTCTAAATTCCTGCCAAATTCAGGATCCATATGCACTGCCATGGAATTAATTTGAATTTAAGGTGTTACTTCTGCACTGGCACGTAGCATGTTCAATAAAGACAGATTCGTATTTGGAGAGGTTAAATGAGAAAAAGCAGCAAAGTGTGAGGAATCAGACTGAAAAAGAAGAGCAATAGAAAAAGTGGATGCATGTCAGGTGCTTTTACAATTCAAATTCTCAGCTGTGCTGGCAGCTCCTCTGACTGTTGGAGGGCTAGCTGCTGATACAGTGGCAGTGGCTTCTTTTTTATGCTTTTAGGGGATTCCATTCACAAACTTTGGAAGGGAGAAGTCAAGAAAAATCAGTGCCACTTTGTCCGCAAGATCACATGAATGAAATTAACCAATAATGCTAAACAGCTCACCAGACTGGTTGACTTCAATTACTGCAGTTTCCTTCTTTCCCTCCTCTGTGTTTAGCTATATTTTCCCTGCCACATTCTGTCCAGCCCACATATTCTTAGTTACTGATAGAACTCACTAATTTGAAACATACAAAAGTGCAGCACAGAGAACCATGTCGACCAACCACACAGAAAGAGAAGCCTTCATAATTGCTTAGATACAGACATTGACCAAAGAATGAAGAAAACCACGGATGCACAAATCAGTTGGTGAACTGCACAGTGAGAAGCAAGTAGGTTCTGAGTATCCAGAGTGATATCCTCATTTACAGTCTCATACCCCTATTGTGATGCTGTAATTCAAGGAGGCATTTGAGAAAAGGAAGAAGAAAGGGCACCAGTTAAATATAAATCCATGTTTTGCAGAAAGGCTTTCTTTAGGACATTGTTAACATTACATAGTTGTGTTAAAATAGAAGGGAAGTTATCAAATACCTTTGAAACACGTTTTAAAAGCTCTCATACATTAGAGATGAGATGGAAAATGTTTGGGTTCTGACCAATTTTATTTCTTTCTTAGAATTAAATATTCATAATTCTTTTCCCACCACACAAAATAAGCTGCTCAGACCTGGTTTGGTAACTGACATGCAGGTAAAACTTCATCAACTGCATCTATGTATATTTAGAAATACACAAAATAGAATCAGATTTTTAACAAATCATAGAATCATAGAATCATAGAATGGTTTAGGTTGGAAGGGACCTCAAGGATCACCCAGTTCCAACCCCCCCGCCATAGGCAGGGACACCTCCCACTAGAGCAGGCTGCTCAAGGCCTCATCCAGCCTGGCTTTAAACACCTCCAGGGAGGAAGCATCCACAACCTCCCTGGGCAACCTGAAATCCTGAAAGACATGGGTATTTTTGAATGTTGACATTTTTAGTTTCAAATAGTTTTGCTAATTTAAGATTTGCTTTGACAGCTAGAGATGAGCAAATTCAATTTTGCTGTGACTGCAGCACTTTGGACTTAAACTCTCAAAAGCCCAGACATAACTAGCTGGGTTCTCATTAAAAATGAAAATCCTATGTGATACAACCAAATTTTAGTCTCTATTTGAAATTAATTCTGTCAGTTTCCAAGTACCAGGATCAAAAATTAGTCACAGTATTTGGTGAAATTACAAAATTTGATGGCTGTCTAAATGAGAGCACAACCTGACCAACAGTGGCCTTTTGTGAAATCTGACAGTTTATGATTTCACATTTTGATATATCCAAACTCTCAGAAACCTCTGCAAGGCTGGTTTAAGGCCCTACTGTATTTTTTTCATTTAGAACAGGAGTTCTTAAACCATTAGATGGAGCCTCTCTTCTCTCTGCCTGAATGAGCCCCTCAGTTATGTACAGACACCTCCAGAATGGCTCTTGCTGCATCACATTGAAGACAAGGAAAACCTGAAAGACTGAATGAAAAATTCAACTTCTTTCTGGCCAGCCTGATCTAGGGTAGTGTGTCCCTGCCCATGGCAGCGGGGTAGATGATCCTCGTGGTCCCTTCCCACCCTGACTGATTCTATGATTCTTGTAAAAGACAAGCACTGATCTTGAATGTAGTATGCTTTTGACTTGGGAGGTTGTTTGGATTACAAAGCCGCTTAACACTGGAGCTAGGTGTGCTCTTGCTGTGGCATCATAGCTGCCTCACTTGTCAAGGTGAAGAAAGCAACTACTGACGTGACAGGATATGCTTACATTGACGTTAACTATACCAAGCCTGTCTGGTAGATAGGAGACTTCTGTCTCCATAACCCATTTTAGGCACGTATCATCAGATCAACCCAAAGTTTGATCCTTCCTGATGTCCCACTATAGTACCATTTTTCATTTCAGAAAACATCACCCATCCTTCCACAACATTTTTACCAGAGTGTCTAGGTAAGTAGACCCTGGGGTGTGAAGGGTCCTGGACTATTAGCAAGAGAAGTCAGATTCTCCCACAGATTTGATGCAACTCCCATGCAATAGTCAGCTAAAGGAGTGGCTTCATGACCAGCGTGATTAGGTGATGTAGTTTGTACATGCTTATGTTTCACCAGACTTTTGAGGCTGATGGCAACTCCTCATAGCTATTACTATGATGATGATTTGTCTTCTGAGAATCTCTATCTGCTATCAAACTTTTCACAGGTGCAAAAATAGACGCAAATGAGAACTTTTGTCCTATAGCTAACAATTTAGAGTTGGGGTAGTGATTTTTTGTCATTTGTGGGGTTTGTTTGTTGTTTTTTTGTTGTTAGTTGTGTGTTTTGTTTGTGGTGAGTTCACTTGTTTGTTAAATGACTTACATAATAGCTCTGGCAATTTCAGTGAGTTCCAGCACCTTGCTTACTTCTCCCACATTCCCCAAATAAGCATAACTGCAGCAAACACTGCTGGTATCCCACACAATGGCTTTTCAATCTCTGCAACAGCTCCTGATTTGTTCATATTTACTCTTTGCAAGGAACATATCTTAGCTGCCTTGCATCCATTCTTTGTTCAGCAAAATGTGGAACAAAAGTTTGGTGGCAGCCTCTTGCACACCAGTTTAACAGTACATACAGCAGAAAGGCTACTTGTAAAGGGTTAACTCCTGCCTGGGGGTGGTCTGCACCTGACCCCAGGTGTAGTGGTTAGCCCACTCCCACTTCCTGTCTAGACCCCCTGCAAAACCAGAGGAACTTCCTGTTACTCCTTCTCTTTGACCTGCCTGCCTGCTAACTATCCTTATTTCTGCTTTGTCACATGGCTGCCCTACCACATAGTGAGATAGCCACCTCTTGAATCTACCTCCATCCATTGCCATCAGTCTAGTTATATATATATATATATATATCACAGTATCACAGTATCACCAAGGTTGGAAGAGACCTCATAGATCATCAAGTCCAACCCATTACCACAGAGCTCAAGGCTAGACCATGGCACCAAGTGCCACGTCCAATCCTGCCTTGAACAGCTCCAGGGACAGCGACTCCACCACCTCCCTGGGCAGCCCATTCCAGTAGCCAATGACTCTCTCAGTGAAGAACTTTCTCCTCACCTCAAGCCTAAATTTCCCCTGGCGTAGCTTGAGGCTGTGTCCTCTTGTTCTGGTGCTGGCTGCCTGAGAGAAGAGAGCAACCTCCTCCTGGCTACAACCACCCCTCAGGTAGTTGTAGACAGCAATAAGGTCTCCCCTGAGCCTCCTCTTCTCCAGGCTAAACAATCCCAGCTCCCTCAGCCTCTCCTCGTAGGGCTTGTGCTCGAGGCCTCTCACCAGCCTTGTTGCCCTTCTCTGGACACATTCAAGCATCTCAATGTCCCTCTTAAACTGGGGGGCCCAGAACTGGACATAGTTTATATTTATCTTGGTTATCTTCCCTGTGCCTTTTTTGTAACTCCCCTTACCTTTAATACCTTCTATTTGTTGTCAAAGTTTTCCTTTTAAATTCCAAATCAAAGCACGACTATTCTCTGTGTGTTTTACCCCTTTTCACTCTCTACATCTAATTCCTTTTCTTTCCAAAGTGGGGAGAGGAGAAAGCATCCCATTATTGTATTGGTCTGCTAAGCTTTTGGCTCCAGGAAGCTTAAACTAAAACAAATATACTACTAATAACAATTTTTGGAAAAATCAGCATTTTGCATTTAAAACTATCCAGCTTTACAGTAATGTTTATTCTGCAGCCGGACTTCCAGAGAAATTTGCTCTGTGTACAGCATTATTACTGTATTAAAGATACTTTTAGATTTCCTGTAACAGGTTTTGTAAATTCCTAATTCCTGGGGTGCATCAAGGAAAGTGTGGCCAGCAGGTTCTTCACTACCTCTACTCTGCCTGAGGCCACACCTGGAGTACTGTGTCCAGTTTTGGGCTCCCCAGTTCATGAGAGACAGAGACCTGCTGGAAAGAGTCCATCAGAGAGCCATGAGGATGACTGGGGGACTTGAGCATCTGCCCTATAAAGAGAGACTGAGAAACCTGAGGCTGTTTAGTCTGGAGAAGACTGAGAAGAGATCTTATCGATGTATACAAATATATGAGGGGTGGGTGTCAAATGGATGAGGCCAATCTCTTTTTGGTGATCAGCAGCAATAAGACAAGAAGCAATGGCTACAAATTGGAACATAGAAGGTTTCATCTCAACATGAGGAAAACCTTCTTTACAGTAAGACTGACAGAGCACTGGAACAGGCTGCCCAGAGAGATTGTGGAGTCTCCTTCTCTGGAGACTTTAGAAACCCAGCCGGATGCATTCCTGTGTGAACTACCCTAGGTAGTGATCCTGCTTTGTCAGGGAGGTTGGACTTGACCTCTAGAGGTCCCTTCCAACTTCTAAGATTCTGTGGTTCTAAGAAAGCTTTTTTTCCCAGATATCACAACAGGAGGGATTAATGCAAATATAATGCTAGCCTCAGAGTAATTTTTGCTCCACGTTCTCCAAGAACACACTAATGTTTCTGAAGACACACAAACCCACAGCAATTTAAATCAATAATAATGATACATTTATTTGGTGGATATGTGTTTCTACTCAATCAAGAAATCTTAAATGCTGTTTAAGTAATTCTTTGCCAGACCATTTATCTTCTGACTACTAGCAAAGCTGTTGGTGCACCAATGGAAGAGCTGTTTGTATAGGAGGGGAAAACAACCACATTTTTTCAGACTTGAAATAGGGACTTCAACATATGTTGTCCCAATTTACTTCTGTTATCTTGACCTCTCCCTCTGCTTTTTGTTCATTTTCCTTCTAGGGTTCTGAGCAGTCCCCCACAAATTTTTTGAGATTTTTCTCTTCCCAACAGAAGTCTAATTTCACTGCCATATCTTGGAGGAGTTATATATGTTTCAATGATTTCATGGAGGCAATTCCTCCGTTTCTTCCCATGTGATTGATGAGCGATTTGGTGTGGTATGAAGAACAAAAGCACTTTTCCTATAAGGACCTTTGGTGTCCCCATGCCTGAATTTCTGCCCTGGCTGCTGTAAGCATGCTGTGAGATACTTGATATAGCAATCTGTTCAGCCTGCTACCTGAAAGACCTCCATCTTTCCCTGGGGCTGAAGTTGGCAGTACAAACTTATTCCTGTCTCTTTTCAACGGTCTTCATAGATTTTTTTTGTGGTTGTTGTTGGTTTGTTTTTTTTTCCCAAGTACAGATTTGCTGCTTTCATAGCAGCCTATGCTGAAGACTGCAGAATGCAGCCCTCTCTCCATGCTTAAAGAGCAGGAGAGCAGGGATTGCAGGAAAACGTATTGAGTCTTTGCAGTAGTTTCTCCCTGCAGGTGCACCAATATTCCCATTGGCAGCTGGCTCTTCTGAGCCCAGCCAGGAGATATTCTTGTAAACAGAAGGTAAAGAGCATTGTTTTACACATAGTACTCAGGTTTGTAAGATCATTTGGAGGTCAGGCATCATCCGCTGCCTGTGTTCAATTCCTGTGAAAGATTTTAAGCATCTTTGAGTACAGCTCTTAATGGAGCCTTCCTTTTCAAGCTGTACATTAAACGTAATAAATGACATTTGAAGAAATACAGCATATGTCTTCTTTATATAGACATCCTTCCAGGCAGTGTGGCTTCATTAATAGTAAAAAATAGAATGCTGTTCTCATAGAGGGGGTGGAAATAATATAACGCTAATGATGTACTACATATTGGTCTCTACATTGGAAGGACACAGATTTGATGGATGGTCCAGCAGATTGGCTAGATGACTGCTCTCAGTTGTTCAATGTCCAGATGGATACCTGTGAGAGCAGAGTTCCTTGGGGACTGGTACTGAGACCAGTGCTGTTTAATGTTGTCATGGGCAGGGGGTTTGAGTGCACCATTGGCAAGTTTGCTGATGACATCAAGCTGTGTGGTGTGGTCAACATGTTGCAGGAGAAAGGATGCCATCCAGAGGGACCTTGATGGGCTGGAGAAGTGGGCCCATGAAGTTCAACAAGGTAAATGTGCAAGGCCCTGCATCTGGGCCAGGGTAATTCCAAAAACAAATACAGGCTGGATGATGAGTGGATTGAGAGCAGCCCTGCAGAGGATGACTTGAGGGTGCTGTTTGATGAGGCACTTGATATGAGCAGGTAACATGCACTGGCAGCTCAAAAGGCCAATCGTAGACTGGAGTGTATCAAAAGATGAGTGGCCAGCAGGTCAAAGGAGGCTCTGTGCCGGTGGAGCACCTGGGATAAAATTACTCTTTGTTCACCAATGTGGTGAGGTGGTCTTTCTCCCCTTTATTTCTGTGATACAGTGACTTATATGCTTTCTTAGAAGAGGCGTGCACAACTAAGATTGGTACATGTGGCGGGTACAGGGCACACATAGGCTGATTTAAGCATAACAATCTGAGGGTCAACCTCTGGGGCTGGCTAACCCAGCCCCCTACAGCTGGCTAACTCTACCCACTGCAGCTGTGTGTGGGGTGCTCATTGTTTGCAGCTTGGTTTCCTGAGCTCAAGGTGGCCCAAGGACACTTTCTCAGCATGAGTTGCTCATGTTTATCAATTCGTGTCCTCTGCTAGCAAGAAATTCATCCACAGCTCTGGAACCTTCAACACAAGAAGGATGTGGATCTGTTGGAGAGAGTCCAGGGAGGGCTACAAAAATGATCAGAGCACCTCTCCTATGAAGACAGGTGGAGAGAGTTGGGGTTGTTCAACCTGGAGAAGAGAAGGGTTGGGGTGGACTTTATAGCAGCCTTCCAGTATCTGAAGGGGGCTGACAGGAAAGCTAGGCAGATTCTGTAATGTCATGTGGTGATCATTCTGGAAGGCTAATCAGCCTATTAGATGTCCTGGCTTGCCCCACCCTTCTGCTGGTGGGGGGAAAAACAAAGACTTGGATGATCATGTCCCCTCCCAAAGTGTTAAACAGGTACCTACAGGTGTTTAGGTACTGCTGGTGTCTTGCGCAAATGAGGGTGAACAAGCCCTGCCTTCTCCTAATATGGACAGTTTTGCAAATGCCNCACAGCTCTGGAACCTTCAACACAAGAAGGATGTGGATCTGTTGGAGAGAGTCCAGGGAGGGCTACAAAAATGATCAGAGCACCTCTCCTATGAAGACAGGTGGAGAGAGTTGGGGTTGTTCAACCTGGAGAAGAGAAGGGTTGGGGTGGACTTTATAGCAGCCTTCCAGTATCTGAAGGGGGCTGACAGGAAAGCTAGGCAGATTCTGTAATGTCATGTGGTGATCATTCTGGAAGGCTAATCAGCCTATTAGATGTCCTGGCTTGCCCCACCCTTCTGCTGGTGGGGGGAAAAACAAAGACTTGGATGATCATGTCCCCTCCCAAAGTGTTAAACAGGTACCTACAGGTGTTTAGGTACTGCTGGTGTCTTGCGCAAATGAGGGTGAACAAGCCCTGCCTTCTCCTAATATGGTCAGTTTTGCAAATGCCATTTTGATTGGTGAATCTCTGTGGCCAAAGGAGCCATTACACTCAGGCAAATAATGTAAATTGAGCTAAGTTGCAAGCAGTTGTGCTGCTTCTGCCTTGTTGCTTCTGCCTCAGTGCCCTTGGACAACATGTTCTGCTCTGCCTTGTGCTTCAGACCAGGTTAGCCCTGATGTTTTGGGCCTGAACTACCTGGAAACTTCAGTGCTTCAAGTTTCTCAAGAGAAGACATTAAGTGCCTCACAACATGGTGAGAAGTGCCACCGACATGGTGCTCTCTGCACATCTGCAAGAGATCATGCCTGCACCTCTGCAAACCTCCATGCCAAGAGGAAATGGGATCAGGTCAGAGACCATCTGCCTCTTTCCCAGAACCTTGGGAAGATCTAGAAGCCTCTCAATGGCTGAGCAGTTCCAACACTGCCACAAAGGAGCCAGAAACTATCTTGAAATTTCTACTTCACTGCAGTGAGTAGAACAGACTTTCCCTAGGGCTCTGGGCTGCCTTTTATTGGTAAGTGGGGCAAAGCCCCACTTCTGTGGCCAAACTTTTCCAATTTTTTTCTGATTTTCCTAAATTAATGAATTGCCTATAAGAAATTTAACTAATTTGTATATATTTGTGGGCAGGGCTGTCTGGAAATTAAATTAACTACATATTTTATAATTCCTGCCCCAACTAAATCAGTGATAAGACAAGTGGCAATGGTTTTAAGATAGAGAAGGATAGATTTAGATTAGACATTAGGAAGATGTGCTTTACTGTGAGGGTGATGAGATGCTGGAATGGGTTGCCCACAGAAGATGTGAACACCTCATCTGTGAAATTGTTTAAGGCCAGGCTGGATGAAGCTTTGAGCAACCTGGTCTAATGGGAGGTTTCCCTGCCCATGGTAGGGGGGTTGGAATTCGATGATCATTAAGGTTCCTTCCAACTCAAGCCACTGTATGATTCAACGCAATCATATTGCAACACCAACAAGAAGCCTTCAGATTGTAACTTATCAATGAATCCTGTCAACTGCAGCTGGTAGCAATGTTAATAGTGCACCTCTGAAGCAGCAGTTTACCTCTGGCACAGCAGCAGTATTGTTGGAGAGATGCAAGCCAGGACATTTCCAGCTCTTCATGAACACAAAGTAACTATACACAGAAAAAAAGCCCAACCAACAACAACAAAAAAAAAACCCAAACCAACACTCATCTCATTTTTATCCATGTCCAGAGATTTAAGTGAAGCAAGAGATAGGTGAGAGATATATAAACTGCCATCACCTGCTAAAGGAAACCAAAGGAGCTAAAGTGACCTCTGGATGAACTTTCTTACCTTTCATCAATATTGTAACTGGGAGGTGAGTGACACAAAAGGGAAGTGTTTTGTGCACAAGCTCTCAAAGTAGTAGGTGAGAAGAGCAGTTGTCTTGGGTATGAAATATTAGAAGTGTAAACCTGAGTATGGTTTCAGTTTTCCTTCTTAAGGCATTTCCTCAGCAAGGAAGTAATACTAGAAAAACTAATTTTGTCTTTAGAAGGTAGGAAAACATCACAATTATCAGCTTTATAACACCCTAAGATACTAAATAATGTTCTTATAAAATATAATCTTTTTACTTGTTTTATGTCATGAAAATACATTTAACAACTCAGGGGAAAAAAAACCAAATAATATGATAAGTGGTGGATCATTGGTTAAGTTTCTTCAGAGCTACTGAAGTTCTGAACAAGAGAATGAGAATGCAAACAGCAATAACATGCCGAAAGGATTCTTTCAGTGTCATTTATAGAAAACTGAAGCAGCAAATTATCCCCATCAAGTCAAGCATGCTGTTGCAAGGGAGAAAGCCACTTTCCAAACAGATTTCCCAGACAAAAAGCAATTAATAAGAGCCTTATCAGTGCTTTCTCTGCACTTCTATTTATGTCAAAGTGTCAAGTCAAGGTTTAATAAATCATAGAACATAGCATTTTTGTTTACCTCTTCACAACCTTTCCAGACATGTCTAAATACACAGAGGATTATCATTTGGATCTAGCATCCCCTTGACCAACATTTTACATGAAAACAACTAGTCCTGTGAGCAGGAGTGCTCTTGGAGCCTGGTTTGCTGTGAATTTTATCTGGGAATTCACTGGTAGCAAACCGAGTGGGAATTTTCAGTGACCCTTTGGGATACTTTTAACTCTCCCCTCTGTAACAGGCTTGTGATTGTCATGAATTTATAAGACTGAATTGCTTGGAGACTCCTGATGCTCTCTAATTTGGCTAAAATTTGCTGGTGTGTTGAAAAGCTGCTTCAGCAGCACAGAAAGGTACATGACCACATCCAAATCACATGATTGCACACCACGTTTCCTTGGAAAACCAGGCCAAGAATTTCCAGATTGACAAAAACAAAATGAAAAAGATCAACTGAACCAATGCATTGACAGCAGCTAAAAAGCATCTTCTACTATCCACACACTAAAATAAAAAAGAATAAAAATCTTGTGGCAAATAATTGTCCACAGATTTAAAACATCTTAATGTCTCATGCGACACAACACACCTTTTTCCTGAACACAACTGAGCTACCAAGGGACCTGCTTCATCACCATATCAATAAAACAATACACCACATTAAAGAAATGTTATCTAGTGAATGACATTTCTTACTGTGGGAGAAAAAAGACATCAGTAGATGTCTTTTTTCTTTTCTTCCAGAGACAACTGAGTCAATTTCTCTTCAGATAAACGGAGAATAAAGTTTCAATCTCGTTAAAGATTGTTTTCATCTTGTAAGCACTGTAGTTTTCTTTTACATGGTATTTATATATAAGCTGGTTATAGTGCAGTCAAGCTTTTAGTATTTTTTTCTGTTTAATGGAACACTTTCTACCTTAAAAGCAATGCAGACCTCCTCTAATAAACTGACTTGGAGTCTTATTTTTTCCTGGAGGGGGAAACAGCACAATTTTTCTCACCAACTGTCCAGGTATGTGTAAACAGTCAGTCATGATGTTTGTGTGTTCAGAGAAGAGCTACTGGAGTGCCAAGTTCCAAGAGTAACATGAGTGCTCATGCCATACCAAGTGTCTTACTCAGATTTGGTTCTCGCTCTTCCTCATCTTTCAGACAGCCCTTACTTGTCTCAGAATTCCTGCTTTTCCTTTTGGAGGAGACTTCAGGAGGGGATTGTTTTTGCTGCTGTTAGCAGGTAGTCATATGATCTGCTGCAAACCCTGCAGCAGAACTCCAAGAAGATATTTCTTACTGCAGCAAGAGCTGTAACTTTGCTATTATTCAGAAGGCAAACAGCATAACTTTTGGAGATGTCTCTCGTCCAGAACATGTACCACTGCCATCTGCAGGAGTATCAAGGTGTGGCTCAGCTATAGTGCCAGAACTTTAGTAAAGAGCAATAGTGTGATTGTACTTCTAAGATTTCGACTCTGCCACTTGTGGCCCTGATTTCACAGAAAATATTGTTACTGCTCCAGAGATCTGCAGTTGCAGTTACACAAGAGAGAAGAGTGACCTTACTGTTCTAAGAGTCGATGTTCATAAGGCCATTTACTTGCCAGGTATCAAATAATTTCCTGCTACTTAGGGAAATAGTGTCTTTATGGAGCAAGGGTAACTGAAGCACTGAAGAAGTGATGTGTTGATATTACACCAGAAGTTTGCTACCAAAGCAGCTTTTCTGAGTCTCAGAGAATTGCCTTATTCTGCAGTAGCACTGCTTGCTCTTTTCCACCTCAAATGGTCACTCTGGTGAGTTTGGCTTATGTTTGCTTCATGTCTTGAAGCTCTTACTGACTCCAAAGGGAACTAGGCTGGTATCAGGTGCTTTTTAAAACTAACATCTGAAATGCACCTCAGAATCAAAAAAAGATTTCAAAATAAGGCAAGTGAGAACAAAACCACATCAATGTCTATTCTGCACAAGATAGAAGGCTTACACAGAGAGCCATGAAGCATACTTCAGTTACAACCTGGCTTGGTTTCATAGGCTTTAGTTTGGTGACTGCATTCAGTCAAGGCTGAATCACAGTTCTGTACAGAGTTTTCTGCTAGCTTCAGAATTTTAGTTACCATCCTAGAATCTGAAAACAGAGAGGCAGGAATGCAAACCCTCTCCTTTGATTTTTTTTTTTTTAATAGATAGTGTTGAACTTGCTGATTAATATTGTTTAAGCAGCTTTTCACTGTCATAGTGATGAGTAGGAAACAAACTTTCAGTGCAGCTTAAAGTAGTGAAAATAAAACTCTAATTAATTTCAGGAAAGCGCTGACAGTCAAGTCAGATAATTCTTCAGGTTCAAAAGAGACTGGAAAAGGCTTTGACTCATCTGTCATTTATGCTTCCCTAATATACATGGACTACAGAACTCCTTCTGAGAGCAAACTCAGACTAAAGAGGAATTCTCAAAGCTCATTACACAGTACTTGCAAATGAGTTGAAGTGCTATGTCTTTGATTTCTGCAATTGCCACACACTGGCTCAAATCCCGACCCCCTAGCACACAGCCTGCATAACTAGGGCATACACTGAAATAATCAACAGGAGTGAGTTTTCCTCCTTAAAAATTTAGAAGAGTCGAGTCACTTTGCACTAAACAATTAAGTAATGGAATCTCTAATAACTCTCACACGTGTCTTTTCTCCACCGCAGTGGCAATCATGGTTACATGTCTGCAGCATCCTGCCCTTTTCTTTCCTTGGCCCTGGGAAGACCCTGTTTATCCTCCAGGATGTACTTGGGTCTCTCTGTGCAATAGACCCAGTGTCTGCATGGCTTTACATGGATATTCAGAGAAATGGTAAGATTTGGGAAGCTGTACAGCATATTGCATCTATCTGAAAAGATTAATATTTCATTGTCTTACTTTTGTCTCTGACTTAAAGAGCTCCCGAACACCCAGCTCCCTGGTGTAATACTATGCATCAGCCCAATCCCAGTGAGAGGTTGTTACTACAGGCCAGGCAGGAGCATTTTGATATCATATTCTCTGGCCAAGCTGTGGCATGGGTAAGTGCTAGAGATACACATCGCAGGGCCAATTAAGATGCAGTTTGTACACAGCTTGAATTCACCATTCCCTTGTTACTACTGTTTAAAGGTGGGTGGGGAGAAAAGGGAGGAAATAAACACTTTCATCTAGAAGTGCCTTTCTGAAGTGATATCATCCAAACATGGGGGACTAAATCTTATGCTGACATAAATCAATTGCCCTAAAGCATTGTAGCCACATTAGATCTGGCCAAAGTTTTCTTCAATCTTCTTTTGGTCATCAGAAAATCTATCATTAGTTATTTTTGACATCATGAAGACTTCTTCATTCCTGGGAGGCAAAAACTGATATGGAGTTACATGTCTGAATAAGTATCCTCCACATGATTTAATTCTTTGTGATCATTGAACAATCATCTTATGAGCTCTGTGGTTTTGGTAGCTTTGTCAGATTGGGCTGCCAGAAAACTCAATAGCCAAGTCAAATTTTATAGTTATGCAATTAACATCAGAAGATAAATCTTCCACAGTGTCAACCAAAACAAGTCTAAAGTAACAGCTTTAGTGTTTTTCTTAACATATACCTCAACTACATGGTGGTTCTATTTGGGTTTGATTTCTTTTTTCCTTCAACTAAATAGACCCATACCATGTGGGCTGTTAACAGAGCTGGCAACATCATCAAGGCTGTGTATGATTGCATACTAGATGGAAAGGGGTTTGTGCATCTCAAAATGCTCTAGAAGAATCGGCAACTTACAGCCCTAGGGAGCAGAAATTGTGCATTTAGGAAAGCTCTGTAGCTGGTTCTGTAGACAACATATGTGATATCCATCACCAGGGGTTTCCAAGAGGAGACTAAGAGAGAGTGTAAGTACCAGCAAGCCTATCATCAGGAAGGTTTATGTAGTTGGTCTTGGTTTGTGGAGGAAGAAAGGTCTAGATTCCCTATGATCCTTTACCTCATATTGTGGGGAAAGAGGCATGTGTAATGGATAAAGTTTAGTTTATTCCTTTAATCCACAGCTGAGGAGCTATAGGCTCCTCAAAGGTATATCACAATGAATTTTGTGGTGGTTTTCTGGATTAGTGATTACATATGGGAGAAAAATAAGCCTCTCATGAATTATACATAGTTAGAGGTTTGATTTCAAAATCTCTTGACATCAAAGGTATAAGTAATCTAATTAGTTCTTCATACAACAAACCTTTGCTATCTTCTAAGGAGGACAGTTCATTTTAATTATTATTGTCTAACCAAACCAGACTTGAAATTAAGTAAAACCTTGCAGTTGGCTGGCAACATTAACATGTTGTTTCCATTTAATGTGAACACATTAATGGTCGCATGTTCCTTCACAATTTCTGTCTCCTCTTCCACAGCCAGAGCCGTGAAATAAAAATGCCTTTCTGTTGAGCAGGGCAGCAAGCATCCACATGATCTCATGTACTTACAGGATGTCATTACAAACTTGTCTCCAAAGGACCTTTCTTCTGTATTTCCCTAGAGGGAAAACAGCAGTGATGTATCAGGCTGGTATCCATAATACTACATCTGTCTTTCTTGTCTGTGGAGAAGGATATATACCACCAGCTACCACTGTGGTCACAAAGAGAAGGCGTTAACACCTCACTGACCTTTGACTATAGTTATTGCATTTTCTCAGAGAAATGGTTCATGGTAGGAGTTGATTGCCAGGTTTTTCTCCTCTAAAATATACAGCGGAACAAAAACCAAAACCAAGCAAACAAAAACACCTCAATCTAACCCCCCTGTCGTGGAGGGCCCATAGGCCCAAAATCAGACCTGCATATGCCTTGCTCTGCCTGGACATGTTTTTCCTGCTTTTAGTCAGGGGTGAGCACATGGCCAGCACAGAGGGGCACAACAGGCCTGGAGCCACGTGGAGTCTGGCCTGCCCAGGCTTTAGGTTGTGGAAGCCCCCACATGCTCAGCTCAGGCTTGCCGGGTGCTAGGCCCATGTGAGCCCCATATTTGGAAAGTCCAGGCCTGTGGCTCCTTGCCCATTATGGCAGGGTTGGCTGACTGCAAGCCCGATTGGTTATTGGTGGCCAATGAGACCATCGATCTCGGCCCACAGT
>WAAF01017487.1:12624-68408 GCA_013400475.1 Tricholaema leucomelas | reverse complement strand
GTGGTTGGGGGTGGCGAGAGTTGAAAATATTGAAGTTTAATAAATATATATATTTTTATAAATATTCTCTCGCATTAGTTAATTTCTCCCCTCCGCCACACCCCCCGACCCCCGTCCAGTTAATACTTTCAGGGCTTTTCTCATTTCTTTGAGGACATAAGTTACTATTAGTCTAAAAGCACACATTTTGTTTCTGTTGTCTATAGCAGAGAATGCATTTGCTGTCACACTCAGCCTTAGAACTTCCCTATGTCCCACCAGATGCAAAGCAACTTCCGTTTTCTTTCCTACTGCTAAGCAGAAAACAGATTGGTTGGCAACTCTCTAATAAAAGGAGCCCAGGGGCAATTATTTCATAAAGTTAGGGAGCTGTTTAGCAAGAGATAAGATTTGTACTAAGGTTTTACAATTCGAATCCTTATGCAATTTGGCATAGTCCAGAGTGCTGTTGTGGTAGGCCTGACAGGCCCAAAATAGGTTTATACATGTCCTGCGTTGCCTAGACATGTTTTCTGCTGCACCAGAAAGGCAAGCATGGGAAACTGACAAAAAAACCTGTAGCCACTGCGTCTGGCCTGCCCAGGGTCCTGTGGTAAACAAGGTACACACTCTTAGCTTGTGCCTGCCTTGTGCAAGGCCTGTGCTTTTCCTAAATTAAGGAAAAGTGAGCCTGTGGCTTTGCCTATTATGGTAAGGTTTGGCTAACTACCATCCTGATTGGCTAATTCTGTGTCCAAAGGGCAATTAATCTCATCCCACATTGATAAAAGGAGGTACACAGGTAAACAGTGTGCTTTGCTTCCCTGCTTTCTCTGCTGTGCTCAGCCGTGCTCTGCCATTGCCTGCTGCAATTGCCTTACTGTTGGCTGGTAAACTCACTGCCACGAGTTACCAGGAAGAGACCCTGGATGCCTGCACGTGATCAGCCGATGTGGTCAGGGTGACATCATGCTGAGACTGCATGACATCCTACCTCTACACCTGAAAGTCCTGCTTAACAGTCCTGGACCTATATACAGATCATCCAGAAGAAGCCAGGAGACAAGGTCAGAGATTGTCTACCTCTTTCCCCAGAAGCTGGGAAGTGTCAAGTTTCAACGTCCAACAGACAGAACCCTCTGAAAGCATTTGGGCACTGTCTGGACTGTGGCTAAGCCCTCCAAGTGGGTAATAATAATTTGTGAGTAAATGCTTAAATGCCTCTTTGCTTTCTTTGTGAGTAAATGCTTCATTGCTTTCTGCCATAAGCTGGAAGAGCTACTTGAGCCCATATAGTAAGCAAGCAGCATACTGACCACAAGCAGCATTTGACCGAGGGAATCTTCTCTTCCAGTTCAGTTAATGTTTATATATTTTGCTGGTTATTACTAGATCTAGATATTATCCACAGAATGTTACCATGACCATGTAAGAACCAAAATATTATTAAAATTAGTGGTCGGGGGTGGCGAGAGTTCTGAATAGCAAAATCAATAAACAATATTAACTTTGGAAAAATATCATCTTGCATTCATTAATTTCCCCTCTGCAACGAGTGCTTGGGCAAACTTGCATTTCAGATGCTTTTAATCTAAATGAGCAAAGGAAAAGGGGTCAGAGCTGAAGCAAGAAGCTGGGTTTAGGGGATTGGGAAGACTTTGGGTACAGGACAGACTGCCAGGTGGACCAGAGCAGGCAGAGGAGATCACAGCTTAGCATGCAATTGGATATGCTGTAAGCAGGAAACTAAGGACAGAATTGGTGATGTAGCCAGAGTTTAATGTCACCCACAACAAAGAAGTTATTTTAACTCTATCCGCGCCTCTCTGCAACAGTTCCATATGGAAGCTAAGCATTCACCTGGCCTTTAACATCAATGATAAGCCACTGCTGAGGGGCCTTTTGTGTAATACTGAAAGCATTTTAGAACTTTAAGAGATAAATCTAAACAAAAAGCTTTTCTGTAAAGCCCAAATGCACAGAACATTTGTTTAAAAAATTCCTCTTTTTACTGTATTATTTTTAAAGTAAAAAAAAATATTCTGATGTTATAACATAATTAATTTTTTTCCAACCAAGTTGGAAGAGACCTCCAAGATCATCCAACCTAGCACCCAGCCCTATCCAGTCAACTAGACCAAGGCACTAAGTGCCTCATCCAGTCTTTTCTTGAACACCTCCAGGGATGGTGACTCCACCACGTCCTTGGGCAGTATTCCTGACCAAAATTCTGTGTTCGCACAAGTTGTGATTTTAACCTTCTGCCTGAATGAGCAAGACTAAAACTAAGTATTTTAATAAATCTTTAAAATCAATTTTTCCACAGCTACAAGTTGACATTGAAAAAAAGTATGTGGTTTTCTCACAATATCTTCCTTTCCAGTAATCATTAGAATGCAAGAAGAATTATTGAGTCACTCAGTTTACAAATTTGTCAGCCACACCAATGAAAGTATAAAGCTCTGGTGGCAAATAAAATGTAGCACTGCTTAAAGCAAACAAAACTACATATGGATAAACTCTCACATATATACTTCTCTGTTGTGCTAAAAGCAGTTTGAGAAGAATGCTTCAAGAAGCACACAGTGAGTGATTTGGGACTGCTGTCTGTAAGGGCTGGACGGATGTGTAACCTGGGGAGTAAGGCTGTACGCTTCTCTGATACCAAACACTACTGTTCCACTTTATAAGAACTGGAAGAAACTACAACTTGCATTCCTGTGCACAAAATCATCTAGGTTATGAACTGACATTTAACCTGAACCAGTTACCTGGGCCCCATCTCCAGCCAGAGGAGGAAAAAAAAACTAAATCTAAAATAGAGCTCAGTGTGGTTGATCCTGCTGTCCCCCAAATCCAGAAGAGATGCATATTCAAACTACAGATGAATTTAACCAGTCATCATAACATCCTTCTGGGGCCCCACAGACATTGGAAGAGGGGTTTTGGACCACAGATGGTATTAATGCTGCTCACAAATATGTTTATGTCTGTTATTCCTCATCTAACCTGCAGCTCCAGTTCAGCTTTCCTGCACAACAGGGTGGTTTAAAGGACATAGAATGGACTTAAAGGCAACAAGGGTGCAGGAAAGGCAGGGAGATATACTGTCCTGCCCTTGGCAGAACAACACTGTCAGCCCGCATTGCCCACTGGAAGTTTCAAACAGGCAGTTCTATTCCTGACATTCTGCCCTGCAGACTTGATGAGACATGGCTTTGCTAATATTTACAAGAAACTCCTCATACCCTTTTGAATCCTTCCCTCAAGCCTCTCTTTTACTTTCACAGCAACAAAGCTGACAGCTGTTTGGCATCTGCATGCCACTGCCATTGTCCCCAGTGCAGTGGTCACTGCCCACCATCCTGGGGCACTGGCTGTCTATATACCTCACCATCATCAGTCTGCATGCCTGGGGAGGCAATTGCAGCTGCCTGCAGCAAGGACCAGCTTTATCCTCTGGACCTAGGCAGTGCCTGGTGCAATAGCACTACAGGCAGCAACACCAGCTCTGGGAACAGTTACGTCAGCATCATTTGAGCTAAATCAGAGCCAGACTCTTAACATGCCGAAAAAGTTGTCTAAATCTTTAATCGGGGGGGGTGGGGGGGGTGTGGGGCAGTGGAGATTGTTTGAACTCATCATCCTTTGACCAAAGATTTTAAGACCCAGTCTGTTCAAATGCTGCAAGACCTATTTCTGATTGAATTTCTGCAACAGAAGTTGATATTAAGTACACTTCAGCAAATATTTTGTTGAAAAATTGCTCCTTTGGAAAGAGTAACTACGTAGAGAAAGCTTTCACAAATTCAAACTTAGCATGCAGTAGTAACCAAAAGAGGAAAAGGTGGGAAAGTTAATACATTGACATTTCACTGATATTTGTTTTGAAAACTGCCAAATGGAGGCTAAACCAAAGCAAGCTTTCTGCTTTTCAGCCATTTGAAACAGTCGTGAGTGTTGTGGAGGGCCTGTAGGCTCAAAAATAGGCTTATTTTATGCCTTACTTTGCCTTGCCTGCCCAAACATGTTTTCCTCCCCAAACCAGGGGTAAACAAGCTCAAACTAGGGGTAAACACATTAAAGGCAGAAAAGGGTACAATAGGCCTAGGTGCCATAGTGTCTGGCCTGCCTGAGGCCCAGGTAGTAAACAAGTTATATAAGCTGCTTGTAAACATGTTGCATAAGCCCATGCTGTCAGCGTGTGGCCTAGCCTATGCTCTCTCCATATTTGGGGGTACCAGGCAAGTGATATAGCCTATTATGGTATTGTTTGGCTGATTGCCAAACCTGATTAGTCACTAGTGGCCAATTAGGCAATTAATCTCGGCCCACAGTTCATAAATGGGAGCTCACATGTGCTCTCGCTTGCTCCCATTGCTTGCTGCTTCTTTTGCTCCCCCTCCATTGCTTCTTCTACATGAGCTCCTGCAAGCTCTCATTAGCTCTGACTCATGCACTCACTTCAGCAGCGTGCTTACACTCACACTCAGGCCCCATCCTCGGGCCCCCCCTGATCACGATCGCTTACACTCGGGCACACCTTGTTATTATTATTTAGACTCACCAGCCTACTTGCTTATGCTGTTATTATGGAGACAGAATCTCTCAGCCAGCTGTGGTGAGCTAATCAGGACCTTGATCCTGCATTCCCTATGTATTTGTGGAGCACAGGCTCCTATGCAGCCATGTATGCCCGCTGCCTTCATTACCTGGTAAAAGCCATTGCTGCCGAGATACCAGGAGCACACCCTTTGTCTGCACATGCGATCAGCCTGCCAGCCAGCATGAGAATCGTGCTCAGACTGCCTGGCACCCATCCTCCTGCACCAGCGGTCCTGCCAGCAGTCCCCAGACCAGTTCCTGGACAAAGCATCCAGAAGGAACTAGGAGACAAGGCAGACAAAGCATCCTTGCCAGGAGAATACGGTCTCTGACCTCGTTCATTTCCCCAGAAGCCCGGAGGATTATCCATCTCCTCTAGAGCTGGGAAGAATTCCTTTCCCCTGAAACCGGGAAGATTTCCAGCCTCACAGGTCCACGGGTAAAGTTCCCCTGAGGCTCGGACACTGCTAGATAAATAGGCTGTTGATATAGCCCTGGAGGGTGATTAACGATTATTGATGATTAATCAGAATTGTGAGTAAATACTTTAATACCTGTAGTATTTGTAGCCTCCTGCCATAGAGCAGAAAGTGTTTCAGCCCACCCTGCTGGGCAAATGGTATATTGACCCCAAGCGGCACTGAGCTGCAGGGAAAACTTCTCCCTCTGTTAATAGTTGTATGCTAGTTATTGTAATATAGTTATTAATAAGCCATATCGTGTTATTATACCCATAAGGTCTTTCATAACTGTGAGAATCCTATTTAATATCGAATATGGTGGTTGGGGGTGACGAGAGTTTAGAATATTGAGTTTAATAAATATGTATTTTTATACATAATCATCTCGCACCTATTAATTTCTCCCCTTTGCCACAAATTGGTGTAGGCGGCAGAATCCCCCTCCACAACAATGAGTAAGGATATTCCTTCCTTATTTTACTGGGAAAACAAATCCAAGAGAATGTGACTCTGAGTTAGCCCAACGTTTTTCTTGGATATTTTAACTTAGCCACTGATCCAAAAGCCCCTGCTTGTTTAGGCAGCTCTCATTGCATCCTGGTCCTTCAGTTTATTTCTAGAAGTAGATTTCTGAGAAGATTTTTGTTTATACTCAAAGGGTAATATTTCACAGGCTCACTTACAGGAGAAACTGCATCAGATAAAAAAAACCCACATCTCCATGTACAATTTTAGCATGTAAGCTTCAATTTGTCACGTCATACTACTTGTAAACTCTATATCAGTTACATGGACCTTCAGAGCAACAGGTACACCTCCACTGTCAATTGTATTTGTAGAGTTGAACAAGGATTAAATGTTTGAATAATCATTTATCAACAACAGGAGAAAAAAAATCCAAATAGAGTTGACAGAATTCTCACAGAATGGTATAGTTCTATAATCAATGAAAATGGAGGTAAATAATTGCTTCTGCAAGCCAAATTTTATCAGCAGAACCTATATTTATCAAGGAATTGTATGAAATCTCATATCCTTGAAAGATTTACTTTCAGAATTGTGATGCTCATTTAATTAAACTTCAAAATCTATTTGGTTTTCTGAATTTTTACCCTGCTACCATAACAGCCTATTTGTATAAATCATCCACTTTTTCCAGTGTGCCGCAGAGGGGGTTCTGCCCTTATCGCCTGTTTGTGGCAAAGGGGAGAAATCAAGAGGTGCGAGATAATATTTATGAAAATATATTTATTAAACTCAATATTCTTAACTCTCGACACCCCCCAACCACTATATTTAATATTAAAATGGATTCGTCATTTCACGGTCATGGAGTACCTTATGGGAAATATCACAAATGGCTTATTAATAACTATAATACAATGACTAGCATAGAACTATTAACAGAGAGAGTTTTCCCCGCGGCTACTGCCGCTTGGGGTCTATATACTATTTGCCCAGCAGGGTGGGCTGAAAGCTTTCTGCTCTGTGGCAGGCACAATAGAAATTACAGAGGTATTTACTCACAGTGCTTATTTATTATATATCGCCCTCCGGGCTACGCCACAGCCTATGTAAATTGTCCAACTCCTTAGGGTCTCCTCCTATGGACTCCGAGGCTGGAATACTCCCAGCTTCAGGGGCAATAGTCTCCGACCGTAGCTGCTGGGTCCCTCCAGCTGCTGCGTTCAGGGAACTCGTAGGCAGGATTTGCTGGTGGGCTAGAGGGAAGACGATCCCGTGCAGACAAGTGAGTCTGCACCTGGTGATTCGTGGCAATAGCACACACCAGGCAATAAGGCAGTGGGCGTGCAGTGGGATGCACGGCTGCACGGGGAGTCTGAGCCCCGTGATGACAGGCTTAAGTGAATGAATGCACCAGCGAGCAAAAGAGGAATGCTGGCACGTGAGTGCATTCCTATTTATTAGCTGTGGGCCGAGATCAGTGGTCTCATTGGCCACCAATAACCAATCAGGCTTGCAGTCAGCCAACCCTGCCATAATGCGCAAGGAGCCACAGGCCTGGACTTTCCAAATATGGGGCTCACATGGGCCTAGCACCCGGCAAGCCTGATCTGATCATGTGGGGGCTTACACAACCTAAAGCCTGGGCAGGCCAGGCTCCATGGCACCAGGCCCTTTGTGCCCCTCTGTGCTGGCCATGTGCTCACCCCTGACCATGACCAGGAAAAACATATCCAGGCAAGGCAAGGCATATGCAAGTCTGCTCCTCTATGACACAGTGTTAGGCTACAATAAAAATTCCAGCATAGCAAAAGGTGTCTATCATTACATAGAAGTTTGGAAACCAAAAGAATCATCAGTCACCATGAAAAGAAATGGTGCAATGGTGCTGGCGCTGTCATGCATTACTGAGACTTTTTAGTGCAAATTAAATTTGGATTATTGGTAATTATTCTGACTTTGGAAAACAATGAAGAGTCTTTTAACAGCCAATTCAGATCCTCTTCTTACTCCACTGAGTAGGACTAGCAAGGTTTTGACAACAACTCAGTAATCCTTTTTTTAAAATTTTTAAAATTTTTTTTAGAATAGAATAGAATCAACCAGGTTGGAAGAGACCTCCAAGATCATCCAGTCCAACCTAGCACCCAGCCCTAGCCAGTCAACTAGACCATGGCACTAAGTGCCTCAGCCAGTCTTCTCTTGAACACCTCCAGGGACGGTGACTCCACCACCTCCCTGGGCAGCCCATTCCAATGCCAATCACTCTCTCTGTGAAGAACTTCCTCCTAACATCCAGCCTATACTTCCCCCCGGCACAACTTGAGGCTGTGTCCCCTTGTCCTATTGCTGCCTGCCTGGGAGAAGAGACCAACCCCCACCTGGCTACAACCTCTCTTCAGGTAGTTGTAGACAGCAATAAGGTCTGCCCTGAGCCTCCTCTTCTCCTGGCTAAACAACCCCTGCTCCCTCAGCCTCTCCTCATAGGGTTTGTGTTCCAGGCCCCTCACCAGCTTTGTTGCCCTTCTCTGGACACATTCCAGCACCTCAACATCTCTCTTGAACTGAGGAGCCCAGAACTGGACACAGTACTCAAGGTGTGGCCTGACCAGTGTTGAGTACAGGGGAAGAATAACCTCCCTCGTCCTACTGGCCACACTACATAGATGAAACACTTGTTGAATTGGTAATTTTATTGCGGCTTTTGCATCTTCTAACCTTAATCTTTGTTCCTTTGTTTAGGCTTTTTTGTTTGTTTGCTTGTTTTGTGTGGTGGTGGTGTTTGGTTTTGTTTGGTTGAGATTTTTTGGTAGCAGTAAACAGATATAATAATTAGGACCAGTAAAGGAAAAGTTATTTTTGACTGTTGGTCCAACAGCAACTAAGTGCAGTGACAATTTTCAGACAAAAGAACCACCCTTGGAATGGATAAATCAACTCTTCTTTCTATTTCTACCTGACATATTTTCACTTTTGCATCTAGTACTGGATTTCGTGGAAGGATGAAATACATTTTGCTTTGAAAAAAAAAAAGGGGGGGAGGGGAGGGAAAGTGATAGGATGAGAGGGAACAGTTTTAAGCTTGAGGAAGGTAGGTTTAGACTGGATATTAGGAAGAAATTCTTTACAGTGAGGGCAGTGAAACACTGGAATAGGTTGCCCAAAGAGGTCATGAGTGTCTCCTCCCTGGAAGTGTTCAAGGCCAAGTTGGATGTCCCTGGTGACTGCAGGAGGAGTTAGACTAGATGACCTTCGGGAAGGGACTAGAGGTCCCTTCCTGCCCAGGCCATTCTATGATGGATGAGGCCTTGAGCAACCTGGTCTGATGGCAAGTGTCCCTGCCCATGGCAGGTGTGTTGGAACTAAATGATCTTTAAGGTCCCTTCCAACCTAAACCATTCTATGAATCTATGAAATGCACACAAAGCTCAACTCTAAAGGAGAAGTTTTTTCTTTACCAATCTGTTACCATTACTGAAATTTCCTACTCAAATCTCCCCCTTCCTACCACATAAATTCACTGCACACACACTTGTGCCCTTTTTTTCTTGTACTCTCTCAGATGTATCAGCTGGGTGCTTGGGAGAGCAAACCTGTTACTGGGAGGTAGACTCTTCCTAATTCTGCTGAATTTACCATAATTTGGATGCATTCTCATCCCCTCTGCAGCTTTTGGCTTTGGCTTTAGAAAGTGAGGAGAGAGGGTGTCAGCTGAGCCGCTGATTGATTTAACTTAACCAAGTATTTATCATCTGATCATTTCCTCTTTTTTTTGCCTTAGATTCAAACATAATAAGAAAGGGGAAAAAAAAAAAAGACACATGACAACACAAGCTGTATTTTGTATTAGATATTGCCAACAGATGAAGTGCCAGCTGTCACAAACAAGTAACACTTAGCACCATCTTCCCCCACAAAACTACTCATTATCACAGTTTTAGTATCTGTTTTCTAACCAGATTCTGAAATATTTATTTCAGAGTCACTGTTTTAGGGACTGCTCTGGCTTTAAGCACAGATGCAAGGATAGCTGGAACAAGACCAGAAAAACAAGACCAGTGCAGACATAAATTCACATAGTAGCAAGTTTTAGAAGTGAAATAACTGGTCATAGAATCCTACTTTGCATCTTCTTTCTCTGGTTTCAAGGGGGGTGTCAATACAAGCCTGTGATGAACTTCAGAATGAGTTTACAGCTGTATTATTTTTAGGGAATTGCTGTTGGGTACTAGGTGAAATTTTCTACTCCATCCAGTAGTGGTTGCTTTAAGGGAAGGGTCTGCTGTGAGCTTCAGTTCAGTTATCTGCCTGTGTTGTCCCACTTGCACACCTAACTGCCATCCCCTTTTTTATGCTCTGCAACTTGTCTATAAATTTGAGAGCTACCTAATTACTTTGAACTACTCAATAATGCATTATCAGTCACAACGGGTACAAGAGGAAGAATCTTTGAATGAAATTATGGAATGAAACATGGAAATGGCATTGGAAAACACTAAGCTTTTTGTAAGGACAGCTTGGGAAAAGCAAAACCAATTTTTTTTTTCTAGCCTAAACAAAACATCCAAGGGTCCCCACTCCCAGTGGCACCAGGCAGTGCCCAGCAGCCATGCGCCCCTCCTGCCCTCCTGACAATGCTGGTGCCAGGATGCTCTGCTAGTAGAGCTGCCCCAACCATGACCATTCCACTGGGATTTGCTGTCCTGGGATGCGTAGTGGCTCTACCGGTAGCACCAGTTATGCCAGTTGCTGCTGTGCCATTTCCAGGCAGAGCCCCAAAATATGCCTTGTTTAGGGGACAGGGATCAGAAGCCAGAGCAGAGGCAGAGCAGCGTCATGACCTAGGCAGGACCTGCAAGCCACGCTGGGTCCCAAGATAGCCTCCATAAGCCCTGCTAGATGATGTCACCATCACCAATCCTCACCAATACCGGGACTGGCTTGGTACACTCAGTGAAAATGCAACTGTTGCGTGTTGCTG
The DNA here is from genome assembly GCA_013400475.1 of Tricholaema leucomelas. Classification (NCBI taxonomy): domain Eukaryota; kingdom Metazoa; phylum Chordata; class Aves; order Piciformes; family Lybiidae; genus Tricholaema lacrymosa; species Tricholaema leucomelas. The sequence goes on along the minus strand of WAAF01017487.1, from coordinate 57,917 downwards.
CAAGTCAGAGATTCCATGGAAAACGTACCTGAAACAGTGAACAGTCCCAATAAAGGATTTTCCAAGGAAATTATTTTATTTAAATTTTTGGAGGGGCATAGAGGAACCAAATGAGGTTCAACAAGGACAAGTGCAGAGTCTTGCACCTGGGAAAGAATAATAAACTGCACCAGTACAGGTTGGGAGGTGAACTGCTGGAGAGCAGCCTTGTGGAGAGGGACCTGGGAGTTCTGGTGGATAACAAGTTAGACATGGCACAGCAATGTGCCCTTGTGGCCAAGAAGGCCAATGGGATCCTGGGGTGTATTTGGAGGAGTGTATCTAGCAGATCAAGGGAGGTTCTCCTCCCCCCCCTACTCTGCCCTGGTGAGACCTCATCTTTAATACTGTACTCAGTTTTGGGCTCCCCAGTTTAAGAGGGACAGGGATCTGCTACAGAGGGTCCAGTGGAGGGCTACAAGAATGATTAGGGGACAGGAAGGCATGGCTTATGAGGAGAGGCTGAAGGACCTGGGGCTTTTTAGTCTGGAGAAAAGACGACTTAGAGGGGATTTGATACATGTTTATAAGTATCTAAAGTCTGGCCAGGAGCGGGGGACAGGCTCATATCCACTTGCTCCTTGAGATAGGACAAGGAGCAAGGGGTGTAAGTTGCAGCACAGAAGGTTTCACCTCAACAGAAGGGAGAACTTCTTTACTGAAGTCACAGAGCACGGGAACAGGCTCCCCAGAGAGGTTGTGGAGTCTCCTCCTCTGGAGACTTTCAAGGCCTGTCTGGATGTGTTCCTCTGTGATCTGTGTTAGATAGTATTGTCCTGCTCGGGCAGGGGGGCTGGACACTATGATCTCCTTGGGTCCCTTCCAACCCTAACATCTTGTGATAAGAACTGTCTCCTTCAAATAGCTACAGATGCCATGCATGACTTTTAATGGTACAGAGAACTGGAAGAGAATTTTTGTATCTTCTACTGTCAGCTTGGGTGATGACCCTGAAAGCAGGTTAAGTACTCACAACTCCCAGAGCTGCCAGTGCAAATGAATGTAGACAAAGCTATGGTTCTTCCGTGACAAACAAGTACTCCTGTGGCTCTCCTTTCCTCCTTTATCATGCCATTACATAGTGCCTAGAACCAAGCAATCTTTTAATATTACAAGCATCACAGCTAGAAGGCTGGGTAAACTCTGCCTTCTCAACAGCCTGGTGATTAGAATTCAGGAGATATAATAGTAACAGGCAATGTAATAACACGGTCCTGTTGCTTGCTTGGAGGCCAGTGTTGTATGCAGGTAGCTGCATTATTGCTATTTGGACACTGCTGCAGTGCATTTCCTTTGTGCACTGGAAGATAATTACTTTCCTTGCTGTAGTGTAAGCCATTTCTTCTCATTCTTCCGTGTGGTGGCAAGCGACTACACATCGGGGATCATCAGAATAGATCCATTAGTACAAGTTTACATCTATAATTTTATGCTTTACTAACTGTCAACTTACTGGAAATTATTTGTGTTACTTCAGAACCCAGAATTTAGTACCTCAGCCTGTTGCAGTGCTCAAGGCCTTATTTGAGGGACCTATCCAGCTGTCAGCTAAGTGTTATTCCTCAGTGAAGGCAGGAATGGTTATTGTATGTATTGGGCTCAAGTGAGAGTAAATTCAACAGTCTGGGACTTTGTGTGTGGCTGTGGACGCGTTAGTGGATTGCTGCAGGAGAAGACTGAGAGATTGCACAGGTTAAAGTATTTACAGTGAAGCAAAGGGCAGAGCCTAGGGAGTCATCACAGCAGTGAAATGAGTTTTAATTACTTTGACAAAGCACACATTTTAAGTGGTTATTTTCTCTCTCTTCTCCACGAATACATATAATAAGGAATAAGAGAAATGTATGGTGCAGATACAGCAGGAGAAGATGTAGAAAAAGAATTTTCTTTTTCAGGACTACCCCAACCTCTTAATTTTCAGTTGTCCCCACGTTATTTTCATTTGCCACTGTAATCACTTTAATTCTTGCCAGTTCATCTGTACAAGTTCATACAGTACCCTAAGTGGAACATCTGCTTATCACTCAGCTTTCTGCTCATTTATTCAGGGTTCTGATGGAAGATCTCAAAACAGGAAAAAAAAAAAAAAAAAAAAAAGTATTTTCATTTGGAATTTATGGAAGAAATACTCCCAGACAGGAACATCTTACTTGCCTAGTAGGGGATCACTTTGGAGTATACCACCTCAGATGACACCTAAGCATACATCAGTGCAATAGACTATCTTCCTCATAGCTGTTTCTACTTGCTGGAATCTTGTATCAACATTTAAACACAGAATGAATGCCAAATATCATACTTCAATAACAGTAAACACTTTACATTTGTCTTTTCTCTTTAGAGGTATTTAACTGATAGAAGTACTTCCAGTTGTTCATATTTTCATATGCATATTGCCATAATTTTCCTTGACAGGAAGACTATTGTTTGCACAGAAAGACAAAGCTATTAGAAGCAGATTATTCACAGGAGCATTTATGAAGGTATTCACATAGCCCCTGGCTACAGAAATGTGCTTTTATACAATAGGATTTAGTAATCTACAGATGGATTTAACAATTGCAAACCTTCACATACAGTAATCAAATATTCAATTCAAGACCAGAAAATCAGTATAAGGTTAATGGCTTTAGAGGGGGTGTGGGGTGTGGGTGAATCCTGTTTTGTTATATAAAACCCTGAAGAGAGAAGGGACAAAGGAAACCACTTGATAAATGGCCATAAATCTTCTATGCTGATAACTCACGTAAGAAACCACATATCCAGGTACACAAGGAGCAACACTTATACACTTACATTAAAAGAAAAATTATCCTCAAAATAGGATAAGAGCAGCTTGCAGATAATTTTTGTGTGACAATCTTAATATCTAGCATGACTCCCTCTTTGCTTTAGAGTAAAGATGATTCCCAGGCTCCTGTCTGCCTTGAATTGTTCATTTTGATATCTCCATGTCATTAAAGCAATTACTTCTCAACCTATTTGGAAACAAATGGTACTGGCTTTTTAATGCAACAGCAAATATTGGGATTGCTTTTGTTGTTGGAAGCAAGAAATTTTATCCTGTCTTAATCAGGAGGTGACAACTTCAATAAGTATTTATCATCGCTCTGGTGAATGTCACAATTTCAATGCCACAGCTTATTCAGAACTTTATTTAGGTGATCATCAATAATTACTGCTGGAGTCAAAGAGAGGGGGGTGGGTATGTGTCCATAATCAACAGTAGTGCTCACCTGAAGCCTGATGTTGGCTGCTGCATACTCAGCAACAATTAAACTCCACGGAATGGAAGGAGTCTGGCTGTCACAGCAGTACAGCCTGCTGCCAATATAGTAACTGGGATTAGCTTGCACTTTGTTGCACGAAGCAGATACAACCTTTCAAAGCAGTGAAGGTATCTTCATCTGTTCCCATCACAAAACAATACTGTAGACGTTTCTTGCTCCAGAGACTCTAGGCAAATTTACTTAACTAAATGCAGGATCAGATCCTATTGCCTCTCTTAGTCCTGTCCTGGCTATTACATCTCACATAGAGCCACAAGTTTCTCTGACCTCTCTTTACCTCTAAACCCTGAAAGCAATTGGTCAGTGAGGTCCCACCAGGACCTCAGAACTGCATCTGAGATTCCTATCAAGGGAGCTGTCAATGGTGCAAGGTTCTGTTAGGCCAGTGGTTTGCCTTCAGGAAGTGAGACCCTAAAGAACCATGGTAAGGCAGAAAGATGGCTCATTTCAGAGAGCCGTGCTGGTCTGTCAAACGAGCTTCCTCAGAGCAGAGCACATCAACTGGTGTAAGCTTTTGCCATCCTGCAGAAGAAAAATCCCCAGAGTGGCATTTGTGGTCCTCCTCTGCAGGAGATGCACACCTCTGCAGAGATTTCTTACTTCTCATTATTCACAGGAACACCTGGCTATTACATTATTATTTCTGCAGCTTGTCACATTAATTTCTCCCCCACCATCCCTCTCCATTCTCCCACAGGAGGTGGATTCTCACCATCATGGAAGCACTGGACTTGTTCTCTATCTTGAAAGTGCTTTCAGTGTGAACCTCTGCTCATTTTGCTTTATCTACGTTGGCTCTTTGTAAATGGCTTTTTGACACTTTGTTTTAGGTAAGCAGATCACCAAATCACTCTCATCGAAGCTCCTACAGATATACCATGTTTGGAGAAAATGATAGAGAAGTAGCTGAACAGCAATAGAATTGGGGGTCTATTTCCTGATACCATTTATGTAACATCGAGTTCAATATCGTGCTCTGCCACAGAGCTTTCATTTCCAAAACCTCAGAGCAGTGATTTTGACTGAAAAACAACTGTGAAAGGTGTGAACTCAGTTAAGGTAACTGAGAATCTCATCTTCCCATTTCTGCTGCAGCCTGACCCTGCAACCTCTGGCATGACTCTGAACTTGGTTTTGTTCACTCGCTCAGCTCCACTTTATAACTTGCCTCTTCCAGGAGGGTGGTAGAGAGGCAGCCTTAGCAGCAGAGGATGTTTTCTTTTTGTGGTGCATGTTTATCATGAGCCTTAGAGCAGTAAAGGCAGATCCTCCTCCTCACAGTTATTTTGGGAGCCAATATTTGATCAATCTAAGCCTGTATTTAATGTGTGTTTTTCATTTAACAGCACAATTCGAAAGCTATCTACCACAGCAGCTAAACGGAGACACTTTTATTACTGTCTTAAAGGACTGGTAGAAGATCATGTGGACTTTTACTGCCTCAATAAAAGTAATTTTATTACAAGCTACTGTTCCCTTTTTGTTCTCTGTTCAGCATGTGGCAGTGCTACCTGACTTATTCATGATTAATTTACTAATTTCTGTAAAAGAGACTTATTTTATAGCCTTGACACAGACACGTTGCATTTCCAGAAAGAAACCACGTACATGGGATAGACCAAAGCATCTTCCAGCACTGGTCTTCTAGAATAATTGACTTTGATTGGAACTTGCTGCTACAGAGCTGACTTCAGTGGCATTAATAAGAAAAGATCTCCATCCTGGAACTGCACACACTCTTCTTATGCAATGTTTACTAGGCAGACAGAACATGGGCCCAGAACTTCTGTATCTCAAGACAAAGATTTTAGTCTTGCTTCATGAGACTCCCTGCTCTTAGCATGAAGCTTGTTGCTGACAATGGTCTATTGTGGCTGTCATCCCACACTGGTTTAGATTTTCAACTCCCTTTATCTGGAATAGGAGCAACTCTGTGACAAGGACACCCTTAGATGGTCATGCTGTTCAACATTACATGTCTCTAGATGACCAAGCCATATACAGAAGAGAGAACAGAGAATGACAAAGATTTCTGCAGAGGGAGATGGTATTGAAATCTTTAGAGTTCCTGTCCAACTCTCTGAAGAGATAAATGTATCCCCCAGTACAACACTTGCATCAGCACATGCAGTATGCTAACTCATCTTTTGCTTTTTTAAATGCAAGTCTCAGGTAAACATAAGACAATAACTTGATGTCAGACTAAGGCAGAGCCATACTACTCATATGCCAACGTCAAGGGGGCAGGATGCCTAAGGCAGGCAGGGAGTCTAGACTCTCCTGCCCTAGGGCATGTGCAGCCCTGCCAAAGCTGTGCTGAGACTGTTTAATCCTATTAAAACATAAACTAGGAGTACATAATACTCATTAAAAGAAAAGAGCTTGCTTTGTTCCCAAGATCTAAATCCCACACCAGAGATGCTGTGGGATAACCTGGTCTCTGCAGGTAGGGCTTGCCATGCCCAGTTTCACTACCTGAAGAAATCCCACAGCTCTCTGCTCCCACATGAAAACATGGGTCTAGAATCCCTATTCAGCACAAGTGCTAGAGCACATATATCTCCAAAGGTGATCTGCAAACATGAGGACCCACAGCTAGTCCTCTGGCTGCTGCTTTGCACACAGAGCCCATACAGAGCCAATCACCACTTGTCACTGTCTCTGTTCTGGCCTTCTCTCTGCTGAAGTATCAAACAGAAAAAAAATGGGCATGTCATCATTTACTCCCCCATGCTGGATGTTCCCAAACCTCTCACTGTTGCTGGTAACTCTGCATGCACACGTGAAAGTTACAGAATGCAACTGTCAGGCTGGAGAGAGATTAAAAAAGATTAACTTGTGCAAATCAACAAATAAACCTAGTCAAGAACATTAAAGGTGGGAAATTGGTCTAGAAAAATGAGTTGTGCAAACTCTGTATGTACAGATTTTGTTGTGTGGAAAGTGCAGGAACTCCATAGCACATGGAGGATATCATCCAGCTAAAGCACAGAATTTGAGATTGTCAATGGTTTGGGCTCTCCACAACACAGACAAGTTTAAAAGATCAAATCAAATACCTGAAACATGAAGGAGTCTCCCTCTTCCAAAACTACTTATATTTAAGATGTTTGTGCTGCAGTGCAGCACACAGAGTCAATTAGGTATCACCTTACCAAGAAAGTGATGAAATCAGGATTGTTGCTTTGATTCATTCCACCTATAATGAGTTGAAGCAATTCCTCCCACTCTCATGCCATTCAGAAAGATGCAGCTGTTCGTATCCAGGTAACCACTGCTGGCACCGCAGAGCTCACTGCAGATGTGTGTGCCCAGGGACACATTTCCCTGGAGCTCATGAAAGGACTAAGAGAGAAAGGACCAACCTTCCTGAAGTGCTAGCACATCTGAACCTACAGAAGCCAACGTGTTTGTCAGCCCATCTTCCCCAGAGAAGCCTGATGAAGTTGTCCAGATGCTGGGCAACAAAAAATAGAAAGAAGCAGGAGAACAATATCAGCAAGGGAAAGACAAACATATGCATGTAATCAGGAATTACACATTTTTCATTTCCTGCCTTGCTTCTTTGCACCCCCAAGTACTACAGCACTGCTTCCCTGTCTTTGGAAAGCAAAAAATTTGCCCCTCAGTAATAATCATAGAACCTGTTATTTAAAGAGACTATCAACTGGTTCTGCTTCCCTCTTCCCTCATCCAGCTGAGCTGTCATTCTCCCCTCCTCCTTGGTGCATGCCTCAGGTAACTCTCCTGCTGTGTCGCTGAAGAATCACCACAGAGCTTTTAGTGCTGTCTGCATTGACTAACAGTTTATGTAAAGCCAGAGTCCCCCATTCCCCACACCTAGGAGTTTGGTGGGTTTTGTTGTGGGTTGTTTGGGGGTTTTTCCCCTTCTTTTTTAAGTGCTGTTGCCTAAACCAAAACAGAAATGTAGTTTTTGGCCACAAAAAAGCCCATTACATAACACTTCCTTCACACAGCAAATTGTGTTTGGTTTTTGTTTTTTTTTTTTTTTCAGAGCCTGTGCAGTCAGTTATTTCTTAAGAAGGTCCTTTATATTCTCTCCAAGGCAATATTCATACTATCCCACATATCCTTGCTGTTGCTATGGAAATCATTCCACTCTAAGCCGATGTGCAAATGCAGGTCTCATTGCTAAGTACAGAGGCTAAAGGTGTGCATGAGTCAAACAATTTTCTGAGCATTATTCCTCTGCAGCCTCACTGCTGTTGGGGGACAGGAAGAAGGAAAAAATAGTGTTTGTAATGAAAGCACCTGGAGGAAGGAGCTCCGGAGAGCTAGTAAGATATTAGCAGTAGTTGTCACAGGAAGACTGGCTGAGAACTGCAGTGAAGCCCAACTTAGTCATCCATCCCACCTGCTTCAAGTGCATTGAATGTGACAAGGGTCTGGTACAGGAAGTACAGAGCACCACTCATGGCATTTTAAAGCATTTGAAGGGGAAAAATAAGTTACAATGCACCGTGATGGTTACAAGGGACACTGTAACCTGCCCCATCCGTAGACCTGTAGCCACTCAGAAAGGCTGATGATAAAACCAGGCTTTTGACAAAGACCTGCTGTTGGCTATAGAGAGTGAAAGACTGCAGAGCTGCCTGGAGAGCCATCCAGTTTTGGTGAAACAAGATGGCAAAAAACACCTACAAAAATTGAGCTCTTTTGCATCTGCTGTGTTTGGCAATTTTTAAACACAGTTTTCTTGCTCCTTCAGATATATGGGTAAGTACTAAGGTGGATATTGGTGCACTCTCAGTCAAAACGGCCTGTCAGCAGCCACTTTTCAATAACAATCTCTGTCCTATCACAATGAAAAGAAACAGAAGATTCTGCTGCCTCTAGGCCATCAGAGAAGATGAAGCCCTTAGAGCAGCACTGCATGCAGCCAGCCGCAGAGCTCCTCTATGCCCCACTCCAGCCAAACATCACCACTTCTCTGCACGTGGGAGTTTGCATGAACTTCTCAGGTTCCAGAAAACCCCACACAAACTTTTTTCTCACTTCCCTGAGTGCTTAATAGCCCTTTTCACAGACTTATTGCAGTAAGTAATATGTCCCAGAGCAGCTTTCATGCCTTGGTAGTTTCCTAGCTCAGTGCCCTATATCCCTCCTGCAGCTTTGGTTGGGGGGGGGGGGGAGAACTAGAATGGATAAGAGAACAAGGGGTATGACACAGATTTAAGGGAGATGTATGAGAAGAGGTAGGGGTTGTTGGTTTTTTTGTTTTGTTTTTGTTTTATAAATATTAGAATAGATATCTGAGTATTTTAGGGTTTGGGGGGGTTGTTGTTGCAGCCTTCCTTACTTGAAAGAAAAAAATATCAGCAGTAGAGAAAGGCAGATTTAACAACAACAAAAAAAAGGCAAATAAGGGATTTATTTACTTCTCCTTAACCCCACTGAAAGAAATGCTTCTGCAGAAGACTGGCAAGTGGTTCAGCACATAAAGTGAGAATTTCTATCCACACCTTAACCCCATTCATGCTGCTCTACAAGAAAAACACTTACTTATTCTCCGTCCTAGACACTGGAGAACTCTTAAAAGCCAAGCAAGCAGTCATCTGCTATCAGGGAGGAGAGATTGACACACTGCAATACAACCTCTCTTCAGGTAGCTGTAGAAAGCAGTAAAGTCCTTCCTCAGCCTCCTCTTCTCCAGATTAAACATCTCAGACCACACAGGCAATAATCTCAAAGCACAAATCCTTTGAGGGAGCATTATAGTTGACAATTAAACAGCAACACACTAAACAGGCTACAACAGACTTCTGTAAACAAAGCAAGCAGATCACTCTCAACAGTCCAAAAATAAAAGTAGCATACTTCAATTCAGAGCTGAAAAACAAACTGTACTCACCTGTCTCCACTCCAACTTAGTTTCTCACACACAGCCACTCTAGTCTCCTTTCTTATTAGCTACCTGACAGGAGGTGAGATGGTCAATGGTCCTTAGTAAAAACACCTGCTAGTTCAGCATAGCTTGTTAGCAGAGTACAGGGATGGCTGGGATTTAAAACAAAAGAACACAGTTAATAATCCTTTATAAAGTTTGATTCATTCTAACTATTCATGAACTTTAATGGCTGATTTTTTGTTAACCTTCTGTTGAAAGCTATCTGCATTCAGGCTTGATCAATATCACCCTAGCGTTCAAATAAACTGTTAACACCATTTCATGAAAATACAATAGCATGCAAATGGCAGTGTTTCCAATTGCATTAAGAAGATATGGCATGAATGTGAATTAATGACATTAAATTATGCTGTCATACAGAAGTATCTTGTCATTTATAAGTACCTACCTTATGTAAATGAATACCACACAGTTCTGCAGCCCTGTGGATAAATGCCTTTTGTGTTGTGGTATGAACATGTACACTATGCCACAAATGCTTCCAAACACGTGAGTGGGAGATGGAGAATATAAATGACATAAGAAGCTAAAGGGTTTTGTTTCAGGAACAGCTTAGTGTGCTAGAATATGGTATCAGAGATTAGAGGTTATGGATTTGAGAACCACTTTCATTATCTTGTTAGAGAGGGTGTACAAGAAACATTGAAGAATCAGTAGAAGCCATAATCAATGTATACCTTTGTATTTATTATAATCACCATTTTCTTTTGAATAGGATATTCATGATGAATCATGTTGTGAGGGTAATTTTAAGACATGTATGCTAGTTTGAGCCTAGCTAGAATGTTTTGGTGAGAAGAATTAGATCATAGGCTGAGAAATGAAAACAATAGTGAGGTCTACTTCGCTCACAGTCTTGCTGAGATGTGTAAAGAAGAAAGGCAAAACAAAGATAAAGTCACTTTGCTCTGCACTTCGCTTAGGGCACTTGGTGCTGGGCTGTGCTCTCAGCTCTTTGTCTGCAGGAGAGCTCGGTCTGTTGGCTGAACTCCATCTTGCTTTCTAACCTCACCTTCCATTTGCTTCTTTGTTGTTTCACCTTTGCTTCTTAATCCCTCTGGCCGAACATCCATTCTTTCCTTGGGACTGGGGTAAGGTTGAGAGGGGTAGGGGGAAGGTGAGGGGGTGGTTGAGAGCCCCTCCTGAGGACTCAGGTTTCTGGGAGGGGAGTTGTGTTTCTGTATTACCTTTTACCTTGTGTATTTCTGTATATATCTGTACATACCGTAACTATCTGCTTGTAAATTATGCTAGCTGTAAATATAAGCTTCATTCAAATTTCCAGAGCCAGCTGAGTCTAGTCTGGGTGGTTTCTAAAGTGTGGGGGGGCAGGGGACACCCAAACCATCACAACATGCAATATTTAGTATGATCTGTTTATGACATTCATAAGTGCAGACACAATGCCACTGTCAGACACAATGCCACTGCAGACACGATTCTTTTCAGAATTGTGGAAAGAATTACTCTCTTGTATGTAAAAGCCAAAACCTCAGATCCTCCATCAGTTTAAATTGAACAAATTTCTGAATTAGCTAATCAATCAGGGTTATTTCTTCCTTTCTAGCTGTGTAGTTTCAGGTAGACTCCTTGTTTCTTAGCATCCATTTCAGAAGGTCAGTTTGAGTTAAAAAAATATTTGATACCTTAACTGCAAAAGGTTTAAGTGAGTTTAGAAATCCAGATCAAATGACTGATAGATTGGCTTCAATAGTTTTCTAGGGTCATTTTTTCTGCAATAAAAATCAAAGTCAAGCTCAGAGAAAAGATTATTGCAGATGTTAAGAAATTTTANCCCCCTACCCCTCTCAACCTTACCCCAGTCCCAAGCAAGAATGGAGGTTCGGACAGGGGGTTAGGAAGCAAAGTGGATTATTCCAAAATGGAGGGTGAGGTTAGAGAGTAAGATGCAGCTTGGCCAGTTCCCCAGCAGAAGTGAGACTCCCTTATCTATGTTTTGCTTTTATTCTTATACATCTCAGCAAGCCTATGAGGAAAGTAGACATCACCATTGTTTTCCTTTCACAGCCTGTAATCTAGTTCTTCTCACCAAAACATTCTATCTAGCTTCAAACTAGGACATACCCTTTGCAGGGGTGGCTTCATTATGAAATGAATGGTTAATTTAGTACATGAAGAGAGGACGCACATCAGAGGAGGGAAGAGACATTACTGACTCAAAGTAGTGCTAACTTTTTGTTTTCCCTTGGGACAGACACCATTTTTTTCTGCTTTGCATTAGAAAATGTTCTTTCAGATATGGCAAAAATACTCTGAAGGAGATTTTCCCTCTCCTATTTCAATAATAATTGCACCTTAATGTTTGTGTGTGATGGCAAAAGAGAACACAAAATATACACACCAGTGGCAAATTCTAGAACCAGACTGCAATGAAGAAAGAGGACTTGTCAGCATTTGAGAAGCAGGATCCTGTACATCGCCTTCTCTATGACGTTAGGAGGAAGTTCTTCACAGAGAGAGTGATTGGCATTGGAATGGGCTGCCCAGGGAGGTGGTGGAGTCACCGTCCCTGGAGGTGTTCAGGAAAAGCCTGGATGAGGCACTTAGTGCCATGGTCTAGTTGATTGGACAGGGATGGGTGCTAGGTTGGACTGGATGATCTTGGAGGTCTCTTCCAATCTGGTTGATTCTATGATTCTAATATACCAAAAGATTTCAGCTTGGATTAACCCCCATAGGGGCCCAGTGGCTCAGCAGGTAAGCAGGCTCTGTGGGCCTCAGCAGGCCCAGTGGTGAGCAGGCTCTGTTTGTTTCAGGATGAGGCCATTTCCCTCCTTGATAACAAACACTGCAATGCCTCTCTTTACTGATTCTATACACATAAATACAGTCCAGTAAATCTCATCGTTGGCACATTGGACCAAAGTCGGTGTTCTCTTGGCTGAACATTACGCAGCTTGGCTTCACTTGACCAACAACACACCCTGCGATACAGATATAGGAAGGATATTTTCATCCAACTGGGCTGTTAATAAAACCAAACGCTATTCATCTTTCCCTGCCACTCCCTTTTGTTGCTGGATTTATTTTGTGAGAACATTTGTCCTGTAAACAAGAAAGAAATCATGTGGTTGCTTTTGTCATTTAAAAAAATAATCTCAGAACCTTTTAAAGGGTGATAGCATTTAGTGCAAGATGTCCTGGCCTTTCACAGGAGCAGAACTGGTCTCTAGTGTTCTATTACAAAGCAGAGAAAGCAAATTATGTTTCCTTCTTCTGTATGAGCCTTTGGCCCTGAGTTCAACTCTCCATCTACCAAATCTGCATTTAGTGCTGGGGAGAGACAGACCATCAAATGCATCAGTTCCAGTGATTTGGGGTGGCAATACACAACCTGTCAAGAGGAAGCCTCCCATTCATTTGGTTGTTGAACATTAGGAAATCCAAGCCAAGTTGTTGCTGTGATCACAGTGGAGTTGTTTCAAATATTTCCACTGTCTAGAATATCCAGGATGTACTTGAATGTGTTACATGGTCAGTTTAACTGTTCTCCCCAGAAGATTCAGGATTACTTGAAGAAAGGCATTTCAGAGTAATCCAGCAGAATCTTCACTTTGGTTGGCAGCAGCTCTGCTCCCTTCATTCATCAACAGAATTTGTGCTCCTTGTGTTTTCTCCTGGTGGTACTAAGCATCAGTACAAAACCCACACTGCCTCATGAAGCACAGACTCGAAGGAACTCTGGAATGGGACATGTATGTCCCTTGTCCTGCTGTAATCTAGAATCAAACCTGATTTAAATGCAACTCATAGGGCTACTACAGTTATACTTCTCTCGCAGTGAGAAACTGTCAGCTGCCTAGTTCTAGTATATAACAGTAGTGAACAGTAACGATACAATGAAGGCATCAGCAAAGAGCAGAACTTAGTGCTCAGTAATAGCATTTTCTGGTCTAGGACTACAGCTCCAGATGATGTTAGGGTGACAGCTCAGTATCCCAAGAGCAGTGGAGAATACGTAGTTGTCCCTATGTGACATGAAAGATGACACTGTCGACAGTGCACAGTTTTAGCCATCAGACATTTGTTATGAATACCTAGCAGCTGCAGCTGGAAATAGTTTCTAGTGTGAAGGGCTTGCATTCCCCGTACAGAGTAGAGGGGAGAGTCAGCAGCTGCTGGGGTTATTAGTCCTCAGCCAAAACTCTCTGAGCTTTGACCCAACATGTTTTCTCTGAACTTAGTGACTCCATGAACATGCAGTTTCAGAGGCTGTAGAGGTAATGTTGCCCTTGCTTTGACAGGGAAATGTATTTGCAGCTCCGTGTTCAGCTCCACGGTGTGGCTGGCTTGCCCACTTCCGACTGACACTTCTAACAGTTAATGTGACTCCTCTTTCTCACTTGGGACTCTTATGACTAATAAATACCTTACATCATTTTTTAAAAGGTACTGGTAGTAACTATTCCCTTTCAAGCCAGCTTAATGAGGTAGGAAGTATGTTAAGCTCAAAGAGTTCACTACACTTGTTCAACATAGTGATAATCTTGCAGATAACTGTTCTAGCTAGCTGAGAAGAGACAATCGTGGAGACTCTTTCCTGCTTAGAACAAGCAGAATGTAGTTAATTTTTCACAGAACCTGCTTCCATTTCTTTCCTGTGAGCAGAAGTGGTATTAATAACTTGTTCCTGTCAGCTGGGAATTCTTGTGGCTGAGGTTTTGTGTCTAGTTGACTTTGGACAAATACCCAACTGAAAGAAAAGTGGAAAGCTTTGACAGAGAGCAAAGCTGTGCAATTCAACATGGTGAGGTTTATGGTCATTTTATTGCACCTAGCAGTGCCTTCCACACACATGATCTGCTTCCTGTGACGCTTCTCTATGAGCCAACTCTCTGGCTTGACAGTGCACAACCAGCAGGACGTAAGTGTGATATATTTGCTGTGTGCTGGTCAAAGAGCAGGTAAAATGGTTGTTTATTATATTAAGTGAAGTGGGGTCAAATCCAGTGTAACTATGGCACAACCTGCTATGGGGATGCTGAAAGTAGCACCTGTTTTGTGGTTACTGGGTTTTCAAAAAGCAGTGTAGACTAATTTAGGATTTTGGAGATTTCTGCTTTTAACTGATGGTGCTCTTATGTAGCCATGAAATAGCTCAAGGGCTTCCTCTGTTAGCACCATCTCTGTTTTGGATGTATATTACTTTAGGCAAATGGTGTTTAGCCAGTTTAAGGTAAGAGCTGATTATGGAGGAAGCATATCAGGAATTTTAGGCCAGTTGTGATGGTTTGGGTATCCCCCGCCCCCCCACACTTTAGAAATCACCCAGACTAGACTCAGCCGGCTCTGGAAATTTGAATGAAGCTTATATTTACAGCTGGCACAATTTACAAGCAGATAGTTACAATATATACAGTTATATATAGAAATATACAAGGTAAAAAGGTAATACAGACACAACTCCTCTCCCAGAAACCTGAGTCCCCAGAAGGGGCTCTCAACCACCCCTCACCTTCCTCCTGCCCCTCTCAACCTTACCCCAGTCCCAAGGAATAATGGAGGTTCAGCCAAGAGGATTAAGAAGCAAAGGTGAATCAGCAAAGCAAATGGAGGGTGAGGTTAGAAAGCAAGATGGAGTTCGGCCAGCAGCCTCAGCTCCCCAGCAGGCAAAGAGCCAAGAGCACAGCCCAGAGCGAAGTCCAGAGCAAAGTGACTTTATCTCATGTTTTGCTTTCCCTTTCTACACATCTCAGCAAGACTGTGAGGGAAGTAGACCTCACCATTGTTTTCATTTCTCAGCCTATGATCTAATTCTTCTCACCAAACATTCTAGCTATGCTCAAACTAGCACACCAGTCTTCAACCGCATAAATTATTAACTGAAAAGCTTACTACCTGAAAAGAGAAATAGAAAGAATACCCTGAAATATGGATAATCCACATGTAAAACTTAGCAGTTCATTCCCAAACCTTGTATTTATTTCCTTGAACAAAATACTGGAAGTACAACAACTGAAAATGAGTTGAAACATCCAATCAAAGAGGTTTGCAAATTTTGGGTTTCAAGTATATTTTAAAAGATAATTTTTACGAGTCCAACCCATACAGAATTACAGTTCCCTCTGACAGGTCTAAAGCCATTAGACATTCGGTATCTAGAGCATAATAATGCAAAGTAAAACACGGATTATGTCTGGGCTAATACTTCACAGTGAATAGTTCACTAGGTGTATACTGCACTAATTCACTTAGATTTCATAGGCTCTATACATTGAATTTGTGCAATTCGTGCTTGTGGCTATTTCTGTCAGGATGAAATTGGCAGATCTTTACACTGTGATTAGCTTTCAGGATTTCAAATGTCTGTCAGCAGGTGGTCCAAACCAACAACACCTAAAGGAACTGGTCTGCCTCTCTTACTTGCTCTTGCACAAGGTCATGTAAGTTGCAACATGAAACTCACGAAAACCTTAGGAACAAAACAATTCCTGTGTGCATATTGTGACTTCCTCTATCTCCCTCAGCTAGCAGCAAGGAGGTATGTCTTATCCTCACGTTCTTGAGGCCTCCGTGGGTACATTACACCATTCACTTGGTGCAGCAAGCATAGGGGATACAATTGGCTGCAATGTGTTACAGCTCTGGGGCTGGGTGACCACATCATGCCTTTACCAGCAATAAGGCCGCCTGTCGTAAGCTCAGTGTCCACAGTGCAAGCATGATGATTGCTGGAGGACCTTGCATCCATACAGGCAATGAACCTGTCTCCAGTGCACCCTGGTATGCAGCTTGACTGATCCTGCTAAGGGAGGGACTGCATGACTCCAAGTATAGATGTAGAGGACGTCTGGCACAGTAAATAGATCATGTAAACAAAATTTGAGAGGAATGTGGTAGTCTGTCTGAAAGTATACTTGTAAAGGAAGACTACAAAAGAACTAGGAATCAACACCTGATACAATAACAAACTTCTAGCAGAAATCAGTTAAAAACCTCGCCCCTCAAAGTACATTTTATTCCTTAGCAGTTTCTGAGAGAACATGAGTCCATGTTTAAGACTGGAAGTAACCATACCATACAATCATTTAATGTGAACAGTGCATGTTCTCAGATTAAAAGTCAACAGGTGGTATTAGTCCCCAGTTTTGTGTCAAGAAATGCTGTGGTCACTGAAGTAACTGCTTTGAAATAAATGCATGCCTAAGAGAAAGCACTTAGTAAGCTATTTGTTGTTGAGAGTCTTTTTTCAATTCCAGATTATTTCTGCTGCTGTCAGATCTTTCATCCACTACCTCACTCTGTGATCAAGCTCTGTTTTCTTGCCAGCTGTCTCCTGTATTGCTTGTGTTCGTATGTATGGAGAAGTCAGCTACTCATTCTCTCTGGCCTGGTTCTCCCTTAGTTACCTGTGTTGAAATAACAGGATGAGGTTGATAATCCAGGATATATGGAGTGGAAATCAACCTTTAAAACCAAAAAGGCAATCTCTTACACAAAGCAAATGAAAAGTGATCTTTTCCAGCAAGACTCAAAGCACACCTCTTCCTCTGTCTCTTAAACTGCTAATGTGATTTGAAGCCTCATGTAAGTGCCTTCCACAGAGAAGCTACCTGAGTGAAAAGCAGGTGAAAAAGATGAGTCACCTGACACATGTTCCAGCCTTGACCAAAACTCCACTCTCCAGCACTAACAAACAATGCAATCACGTGAGATAAAAGTGCCAAAGGTGAAACAGAAGTTTAAATGCTACCTTTTTTACAACATGGGGATACCATCACCTATTTTTTTAAGCTTTAGCTGATTAACCTGAAGTGATGCTGTAACAGCCTTAAACAACTTCATAACGGTCAGTGCTGACTTGTCAACAGGACATGAAGGAGATTTCAGAATCCACTCTGCATACTTTGAGTCACCTGCATGTTGTACCTCTGGAAAACAGCTATGTTACAATGGAAAGGGGGAAACAAAAACTCCTTAAGCCAAGGTGCACATCTTTGTATGGTGATTCACTGTGAGGACCAGCAAGGACAGGCCATAGTCCAAAGCAAAAGTCTGCCTAACACTGGTGTTGTAGGGATAGCTCTGCTTATTGTGACTAGATTAAGACGGTGCGGTGCTTTGGCTTAGTCATGGAATTGCTTGGATATTCATCTATTGTTACTTATTTGTCAATTCATACTTTAGAAAAAAAAATAATATATATATATATATAGACACCAAATGGACTGATTCCACCCAACTGTAATTTGGTTTTGAACACAGAGGTGTACTCAGGCCAAGAACCTGCAAGTTAACTGATTCTGTTTCCAAGTTGGCACCTATTTCTGAATAAGAAATTGCTGTGTTTGGTTT
Organism: Tricholaema leucomelas; assembly: GCA_013400475.1. Classification (NCBI taxonomy): domain Eukaryota; kingdom Metazoa; phylum Chordata; class Aves; order Piciformes; family Lybiidae; genus Tricholaema lacrymosa; species Tricholaema leucomelas. Next base: position 40,343 of record WAAF01017487.1, on the reverse strand, counting down.
TATTTTCAGTGAGAAATGGGTAATTAGTCTCTGAATGTGTTAGATAATGCTTACAAAACTGTACATTTCACTGGAGTACTTCTATACCAGGTCAACAGCTCTGGGACAATCCATCCATGCAAAATGCCTTATGTGTGTAAGGAAGACCAGCATTTTACTGCAAGTACAGAACCACTATGGGTCCTTCAGAATTGCCCAGGCTGCTTACTTTAGGCATTTACAGGCGGCAGAAGTTGCAGAGTTTTTGAGCTCTTAGTCTGAATTTCAAGAAGTTCCCTTTATAATATTTTCCTTCCTTTTTTCCCTTTTCCTTTTTTTTTTTTTTTTTTTAAATAAAAGTGCTGCATAAATGACAATAACAAGCAATAAAATGTTTATATTTTGCCCACAGTCTGAAGTCTCCATTAATGGAGACCTTCCATAACAACTGAGAGCTTCCCAAGTAGAAGATAATCATATTAATTAATGAACATGTGATAAAAAAAACAAAATAGAAAGAAAACATGCACTTGGAGTGACTATTCCTGTGCAGATGTGTGCCTCTACCTCCAATAGTGACAAGTGGGAGATGAACACACAAACAAAAGGGAGAATACCCTGGGAGAATTCACCACATTGGATGAAAAAAAAGGACAGCCTGGAACAGAAGTGGAATGCATAGAGGGATTTAAATCAGGATTACAGATGCCTGTGGCAACTGCTCTCAATAAATTATACTCAGATCAAAGAAAAGGAGAATGCTTTGATAAGAGATTAATGAGTGGCATTCTCAGATGCATAGTTGTAATTGGAAAGAAAATATGTTTTAATTCCTTATCTGAGGTATTCTGGTGTTGGTTGGATTGGGTTTTTTCCTAGTTTTATTTATGAATGATTTTTCAATATCATCTTTCTGTTGCAACCAATTGCCAAATGAACATGCTGTCATTATTCTTACGTGTTCATCAAGAGTTCTGACAAAGGATATTGGCCTGGAAGTGTGGTGTCAAGTTTAGAAAGACTAGGTGACATGCTGCTGCAAAATGGTGAAGAGACAATCAGGCAGCAAGGGTGCTGCTTTTCTTCTTTCAGCTTTTCTATTCCACTTTCTGCCAAAACTAAGAACTGCAGAGAGACTGTATGAACAAAGTAACATGACTGGCCAAAACCATGTCGTGTTTCACAAGTTGCAGTCTCTTGGCAAAAGTCTTGGTGATTTCTTATTTCTTTCAGACTTTTTCTCCCACTCATGCTGCTGAGTGGGAAAGCAATGCCCTTTCCCCTCCTCATCATGCAACATGATACAAGAGCATAATGTTACTCAACAGAATTGAACAGCCTGATCTGAATCATTGTCAGAGAAGGGAGAAGCCCTGTTCGGATGGGAGCATCACTGAATACAGAGGTGACTGGTGGTAACCAGCAATGGCTTCACTAAGGGCAAATCATGCCTGACAAATTTGGTGGCTTTTTATGATGTAGTCACAGCTGCAATGGACAGGGGAAGGGCAACTGATGTCATCTACCTAGACCTGAGTAAGGCATTCGACTCTGTCCCACATGACATCCTGGTCACCAAACTGGAAAAGCACAAACTGGATGGGTGGAGCACTCACTGGATAAGGAATTGGCTGGATGGTGGCATGCAGAGAGTGGTGATCAATGGCACAATGTCCACCTGGCGACCGGTGACAAGTGGTGTTCCTCAGGGGTCAGTGCTGGGACCAGTGCTCTTTAACATCTTTGTCAGTGATATGGACAGAGGAATTGAGTGCACCCTCAGCAAGTTTGCAGATGACACCAAGCTGTGTGGCACAGCTGACTTGCTGGAGGGCAGGGATGCCATCCAGAGGGACCTGGACAGGCTGGAGAGGTGGGCCCAGGCCAACCTCATGACGTTTAACAAGGCCAAGTGTAAGGTCCTGCACCTGGGTCGGTGCAATCCCAGGCACAGATACAGGCTGGGTGATGAATGGCTGGAGAGCAGCCCTGAGGAGAAGGACCTGGGGGTCTGGGTCGACGAGAAGCTCAACATGAGCCGGCAGTGTGCACATGCAGCCCAGACAGCCAACCGAGTGCTGGGCTGCATCAAGAGAAGTGTGGCCAGCAGGGCAAGGGAGGTGATTCTCCCCCTTTACTCTGCTCTCGTCAGACCCCACCTGGAGTACTGTGTGCAGTTCTGGAGCCCCCAATACAAGAAGGACATGGAACTGCTGGAGCGGGTCCAAAGGAGAGCCACGAAGATGATCAGAGGGCTGGAGCACCTCTGCTATGAGGACAGGCTGAGAGAGTTGGGGCTCTTCAGCCTGGAGAAGAGAAGGCTTCGAGGAGACCTTATAGTGGCTTTCCAGTACCTGAAGGGAGCCTACAGGAAGGCTGGGGAGGGACTATTTACACGGTCTAGTAATGTCAGGATGAGGGGGAATGGGTTTAAGCTGGAATAGGGGAGATTTAGACTGGATGTTAGGAGGAAGTTCTTTACAGTGAGGGTGGTAAGACACTGGAACGGGTTGCCCAGGGAGGTTGTGGATGCTTCCTCCCTGTAGGTGTTTAAAGCCAGGCTGGATGAGGCCTTGAGCAGCCTGCTCTAGTGGGAGGTGTCCCTGCCTATGGCAGGGGGTTGGAGCTGGGTGATCCTTGAGGTTCCTTCCAACCTAAACCATTCTATGATTCTATGATTTCCATGATTGACTAGAGAGAACTCTTGGCCATCTGAAAAGTTTGGCATAGGTAAATGACAATGCCATTCACTAACCTTAGTATCCTGTTGGTTTGGGTTTTTGTTTTGTTTGGTTTTATCCCTCACAAAAGGAAAGTATGTGTCTGTTTTTACATTTCTTCACCATAAAATTCAGCATTTCATTTGGATTAGTGCTGTCCTGTATTCTCCTCCTCAGTGCCCTAGGAGGAGGAAAAAGCAGGCTCTCCCTGGCATTTCTATCACATTATAGTGAGAACAGCCTACACCAGATTTGACACACATATGGTCTAAAAGACAGGGGGGAAAAACTGAGACTCATAGAATAATTCTTACAGGGTATGTGAGCTAGATAAGGGCAAGGTATGGGTTTAGTACAGCTTCAGCAAAGACTGTTTAGCCACAGCCTATTCACCTTTCTATCTCCTTAATTTGGATAACAACCAATTCTTGGGGGAAAAGGTCCACCCCAAGGTCTCCTTACCCAACTGGCTCTGGCATGAAGATGCCTTTCCTGAGAGAAAATAGCTATGGGGGAGATTTTTGGTATTTTCTCTTGTCAAATAACAACTTACTAAAAATAGTGCTTGCAGATGAACACATTGCATTTTCTAGGCCCAGAGAAACCAATTTAGATCACTAACACCTCTTTCATGCATTGCCTACATTTCCTTCTGACATAAAACAAATAGAGAAATCTCATATCAAAGAGTCACAACAGACTCTTGTAAACTTCCATGTGCTACAGAAGGACACGAGGTTTTAACAAGTTCATCATCTAACACAAATTTGCCTCTGGGTATGACACTTTAGAGGAAAAAGTGAATGTTGAGGTCTTTGGTTTTGTTTGTTTGGTTTTTAATTACTCTCTTCTCTAAAGTGAATCTCGAATTGCATTTTCAGTATGCACAATTTTCTGTACCTGTTACAAACTGATTAAAAAAAATGGGAAAATTTTGGTTTTCCATCAGTGTTTGCAGTCACAGAAATAATTACCCTCTAACCCTAAGAGGATGACCAACATAATATGATGTAATCCCAAAGTTGCATCAATGCTTCTCTACCCTCACTGGTATTAAGAGAATCAAAGAAGATATTTGTTAAAAATAGCTTTGATGCAAGTCCAATAATATCTCACTGCCAATGAAATCTCATCCCATGTGTCAAGGGTTAGGGCTGGGCTGGCTCCTAAGTGACTGACAGATGCTCTCTACTAACCTCTCTCCCTTCCCAAAGAGGAAGAGAGAGGAAATCAAGGAGAGAGACTTACAAATTGGAAAAGAAAACTGAATCAACTTTAATGAAAGTTTATGTAATAAAATGAGATATATGCATAAAAAAACCTTGGAGGAAGACCTTGGAGTCCTGGTGGACAACAAGCTCTCCATTGGACTGCAGCGTGCCCTTGTGGCCAAGAAAGCCAGTGGCATCCTGGAGTGCATCAAGAAAAAAATGTGTCCAGCAGGTCTCAAGAGGTTCTTCTCCCCCTCTAATCTGCCCTAATAAGACCACACCTGTAATACTGTGCCCACTTTTGGGCTCCCCAGTTCAAGAGAAGCAGAGGCCTACTGGAAAGAGTCCAGTGGAGAGCCACAAGGATGACTGGGGGACTTGAGCATGCATCTCCCCTACGAAGAGAGGCTGAGAAACCTGGGGCTGTTTAGTCTGGAGAAGAGAGACTGAGAAGAGATTTCATCAATGTCTATAAATATCTAAGGGGTGGGTGTCAAGTGGATGGGGCCAATCTCTTTTAAGTGGTCTGCAGTAATAAGACAAGGAGCAACAGCTGCAAACTGGAACATAGAAGGTTTCACCTCAACTTCTTTTCAGTGAGGGTAACAGAGCGCTGGAACAGGCTGCCCAGAGAGGTTGTGAAGTGTCCTTCTCTGGAGAATTTCAAAACCCACCTGGATGCAATGCATTCCTCTGAAGATGATCCTATGGCATCCTGCTTTGGCAGGGAGTTGGGCTCAATGATCTCTGGAGGTCCCTTCCAACCTCTAAAGTTCTGTGATTGAACCCAAACCCCCTCATTTTTTGTCACTGTCACAACTGATGCTGCAGGCAGGGACTGGGGAAGTCCCAGGTTGGACTCAGTGGTGGATGGCAACAGATTCAGGAGCTGGATTCAGGAATTCATGCATCAGGATTGAAGGTAGAAAGGGTAGGGTCCTCCTCAGCGTCCTTGAGAGAACTTGATCCTTGTGATCCCTCAGTTTCCTACTGAATATGACATATATGGAATAGAATACCTTGCTGGTCAGTCAGAGTCACCTGTCCTGTCCACTCCTCCCTGCAGGTGCAGCCTTGGTCTGCATACCTGTCCTTGGTGCTAACTATAAACACTGAATATATCACTACTAGAAGCAGATACGGTGAAAATATGCCATCAACTCCAGAAAGTGCAGTTATTTAGAAGAGACTGAGCTGCAAAATAAAACTCTGAGCAGAATTAGTTTTGTTTTAACTCAAAGCAGGACATCAAGAAAAGGAGGGGGGAAAGCTTTTCAGCAACTTTCATGTGAAGCAGATTTATGGACTGATAGTTTAACAGCAGTAAGTTAAAAGTAAACTACGCCCTCATAAAAGGGTTGTTCCTTCCCCAGGTAATAGTGATTTTCAAAATCTCCTCAACATTTTTCTAACATTCTAGGGGATATAGAGCTTTCAATAAATGAGAAAGAGAAAGCTGCTCTGCCTCAGCACGCACATTGTACCATAACATACCACTGTTTTGCAAAGGCATTACAAAAATCAATGTTCTGTGAGTACATTCTCATATTTTGCTAGCAAAATCCATCCAATTAATTCTCACCTTGATTCGCTGAGCTCTCTTCTATTCACAAGATTCAGGAGTCTCCCTGCATCTGCCTGGGTCGCATCCAAAGATCTCACTGGCCAGCTTCAGTGCCAACAAAGCAGAGAAACTCCTTTTTGTTTTCCTTAAGCTCTCAAGATAATTTGACTGAAAATGATGAAAGAGAACGACAGGCAGGCTGAACTGACTCAGTTCTGGGAAAACAGGGGGAAGCATTAACCAAAGCTTTATCAAGAAATAATCAGACTCATTACATGCAAACAATGCCAATCCATGTAGCTGGAAGCAAAGCAGATAATTTTAAACAAGACTCTTTCAGCAGGATAAGAGGTCTGGTTGAGAGTAGCATTCATGTTAATGCAGCTTACTTGAGTCTTGCCAAAGCATTTCATTTATGGCATATGTTGGTATGATTAAAAAGCATGCATTAGATGGAATTAAAAGGATGTACTTTGCAAGAACTGAAAACTGGCTCACTGACAGATTGCAGAGTGGTGAGAGTAACGAGTGGAACTATTTCCAGCAGATTCCCACAAGGATCAGTTCCTGGTACAACATCGTTTAGTATTTTCATCACGTGCCCAAACAATGATGTACAGTCAGTCCTCTGATGGTTGGGGGCTGGAGCGCTTACCATGGCTGGGCCAACCACATTTGTTCAGCCCGGAGATGACAAGCTTTCAGGGAAACTATGAGCAGCCTATGAGGCAGTTACAAAGAAAGGAGAGTCAAGCTCCTTACAGAGGTTTATGGGAAGAGAATGAGAGGTCATAAACTGAAACAGGAGAAGTTTCAACTGTGTATAGGAGGGGATGAAGCCACTATGAGGGTACTCAGGCATCGGGAGATTATGAAATCTGTAACTTTGGATGTTTTCAGGATCTAACTAGAAAAAGCCATGAGCAACTTACTTGAATTCAGTTTTAAACTCATTTTGAGCAGAAGCTAGGACTAGACAACTTCCCAAAGTCCTCCCTGTTATCATATGTTTTGACTGTAAGCTGTTTGATGCTGCCTGGAGAGCAGTTTGGGAATCCTATTAGATAACTACTTCAACATGGGCTGTAATGTAATGCTGTGTCTCCTGAGATGCTATTTTTGCTGTCAATGGAGAGGAGGACCTGGATTTTCTTCTCATAAACAAGGAACAGTCCTGCATATGCTATGCAGCATTTCAGAGGGATGCTTCTACTGCCCAAAACTATACAATTCCTTTATATTTACACAGCAAAAAAGGGACTGTACCACTGGGATAAGAGGAAACACTTCAGAGCTTCCACACAAAGGAACAGCAAGATTCACTAACTGGAGGCTGTAAGTTAAACAATCTAAAATTCCAAGTTAAAATAAAGTTAAAAAATGTCATGGCTTCTCTGAAGTGAAGTTGAATTCCACCTAGCCACCAGTCAAAACCACTAGCCATGTGTTAATGCAGAGCAGTCGGCCAGCACTGGTTCATGACTCAGGTGACCAGGATTTGCAGGCATATACTTACTGTAAGGATAATTATTTCCTCTGCAGTTCTCTACTTTAAACACTTTTCCTTTCCTTCCTGACTCGGACCTGCTCTGGAGTATATGTGAATGGCAGAATACATTTTTGCAACTCCACATTGATAAGCAAAAACCTTTTTGAAGCAGCTGAAGGAACATTCTGTTTCCCTGACCACATGAAAATGTAGTCAGATATTATGTGAACAGAGCATTGGCACAGGTGTGCTGGAGCAGCACTACCTTGACCAACACTGCTGACTAGAAAAGTCAAGTAGCCAGCAGGTAAACCCATCTGACCACAGACAGCAACCCTCCCGGTGTGTTTAGCTGCACTTCTTAACTGAGACCCATTATGGTGAATTAGGCAGATTCAGATGTACAAATGGCACAATGACAAAGCTCACAACCTCAGATAAATTCAGACCCTTTGTTTTTACAATAAAAATCACAGGATTGCTGTCTTTTGGGGGTTTTGTTTGTTTGTTTCTATTATGTGAAGTCTCCAACACTAACATCATTTGAGGGGAATTTTTGTAAGCCTTAAAGTAAGTGATGCAACTATTGACTCATTGCTAGTTTGGGTTTAGACACCAGAAGATTGTGCTGGCCAGACCAGCAACCTGTCAGACTCTGAGGTTCTTATTTCTTCAGTAAGAACTGAACTGAAGATACACAATTACAGCCCTATCCTTTAACAATTTCTAGTATTTTGCTTGAGACTACTTCATATTTCTAGGTGAAAGGGTTTGGTGCTTTTTTCCACCCCCCAAAGGAAACAATGTGTTTCTCTTTGGCAGTTTTATACACAAAACAGAGACATTGGTAAGAAGTGTGCAAGTTTGAGGTAGATGGTATTGCAATTCCTGATTAGACTAGAAAAACCAGACATATAACCACCATGTTGAAAAAGAGTGTGAGTGATATAATTTGTATATTAGAGTTTACTCATACCAAAAATGCTTTGTTGACAATTAATATCAAAGTGTATATGTCAGAAAAATAAAAGTATGTCTTACCTCTTATGGAAAACAAACAGCTAAAAAAGAGGAGCAAACCAATACAATTCTTGCAATATACTTGTATTTACTGCTGTGTTGAATGTGAACACATGCAAGGCATGCTGGATGCTCACACATACTGAGAAGTAAACAAGCCATTACATACCAGCAGATCACTAATACAAGAGTAAGCTACAGGTTACTGCTTCTTACATATACCTTAGGTATGAATTTATCCTTAACTGCACACATATGGAACATAGTTTGCTGGATTAATACTCTCTTAGGTGCATAACCAGTCCTCAGCAAGTGATTTTTTTCATACCTTATTTAGCAGCAGGAGATGGACAGAAACAGCCAGGCACAATGGCATTCCAAAGGGCAGCATCTTCAGATGCAAGGGCAGAGCCAAGGGCAAAGTGCTGGAAAATATAAGATAGCTGAGTACAGCAGTGATGACATTGAAAACATGATGGTAATATACTTGACAGGAGGTGGCAATATCATCTGTGTCACACTTAATGCTTTCTCTCTACCATTAATCTCTTAAATAAATGTATTAAGAAATTCTTTATACTATTCAGACACTTTATCTTTTGAAAGCAGGGAACTGGGTGTGCCATATAGATTTTTCTCTCTGTCATGTTGAGCCTACTGCGTTTTTGTTTTTCCTCTGTGAAGTTTTTTTGGTGACAATATCCAATTGCCTTGCCTCTTGCAGATAATTGCTCTGCCCTTGTCCTTTAGCAGGTCAGCAAGAGTTTTTCAGATTCCCATTACACAACTCCTACTGATCATATGTTATTACCACCTTAACAAGAAATCACTTGTTGAAAGCTGATTAAGTAGTTACAGTCCAGCACAAGGTTGCAAGCTCATTATACTACTTCCCCTTCCAATATTAAGCAATAGTGATAAGCATCCATCTGAGAGTCTTGGCTGATACAAACCAGTGCATTTCTACAATTTCAGTAGAGTTACCTTGCTTTACATGACATGTAGCTTGAAAACATTTACCATTAGTTTAATTTAGCTTCCAGCCCTTGGTTAAAATGGGTTTCTCTGTGTCATACTTTTCACACAGAGATTCAGGATAATCAAGGAAGATTCATTTCTATACTTTACTATTCTTTCAGTCATTAGGGACAGGAAGTTTTAAAGATAATTACTGAATTATGTCTAAATAAGCTGGGTTTTTTTGGTGGCACTCATGATGTGGAGAAGTGGGTTTGTGTTTCCCCTCAGAGCACTGAAGTTTCCTGTAAAGCTGCTTTGGCTCTGGATTTACATATCATTTGCAGAGGAAGATCTGTCTACTTAAGCCTTACCATTTAGGTTTTGCTGAGTCAGTTTTATACTTACACCCCCACCCCCCCCATTTTTAAACAGCCTAATATAAGAAAAAAAAAAAAAGTAAGCTCCAAATACAATAGAGCTAGAGATAGTTCACAGCTTCAGCAGCTTTTGTTCTTACAATGAACCCTACCATTTCTCTTCCCCCATCAGGTCTCTGCTTCAATCTGTTTCCACTAAACCAGAAGTGGTCTTTCCAACCATCCTGTCAGGGCTGTGGATTTCAAGAGGATCTCTCAACTAAGCATCACAGAACAGAACAGACTAAGATAAGTTGTTACAGCACATTTGCAAATAAGACAAAGCCAAACCATGCTGTCTCTTATCATAGAGGTATATAGGAGTACAAAATGGCTGTGAAAAAAGCCCAGCAGTGTGATTCAGGACATAGCACTCAGGGGGAATGATAGCCTGTCTGAACTCAGGTTTGGAAAGAAATGTTCTGAAAAGTTCTCTTGCTGCTACATACTCTATTTTAGTTCTGGACCTCATCCTCTAATGTCATATATATTCTGAGTAGTAAAGGAACCACTTGATGTCGAGCTTCATTTCAGGGAAAGGGAGGGCATAGGTATGATGGGCACTAGAGGACAAGTTTGGATGTACTCAGATTACTGGGGGATAGTTCAGAGGAGAGACACCTTGAAAGGTCAATGTCAGGAACACAGCATGCTAATGATACGAACAACACTCTGCATAGTTAGGTCTTGATTTGGTGTAGCACTTAGGTACATGTCGTACTTGAAGCACCTGAGCAGTTGCATTCATTTCAGCCAGGTGACCTGGATGCCTAGAGGCAGACTTGTATGCCACCAGACAGCAGCTCCAAGTACTGCAGAATGACAGAACTGATTTTCCTTTGCATTTATCCACATTCTTTAAATGCAAAGATCAGTGCATCTTCCTTTAATACAATTGCTTCTAGGATACTCTGCTTAACAGCACAGGAAACAGCTTCTCCAAAGGACACAATTACTCCTTTTCCCCAAACACACAAATCATCTGTACATATTTGTCTGTATTGCATCTTATCGCCAAAAAATGGACAAATCACTTCTGTGCCCCTTTTCTCTCACATCCAAAAGGAAAATACTGCCTGAGAAAACAGGATTAGCTTTACTACATTTTTTTTTATTCCTGGCATAGTAGGATATAATTTATTATTCTGCTTATGATCACCGACAAAGTCCAAGAAAAAAAGGAAAAGCTTGCTGTTTTGAGATCTTAACACTGATTGTAAGTTATCATGTCATAGGCCCCTTTTAGCACCAGAGACATCATTCTGACTTAGTAATCACTTCAGAGAATTCCTTCCAACAAATATAGAAGGCTGTCATCACAATGAGAAAAATCCTTTCCCCTAAAACTGTTTATAATTCAAGAATAAATGGCAATGTAAAGAATGGCTTCCCGAGATTAAGGGGTCATAATCAATGGATCAGGAAGATATTGCTACGAGTATTGTACATAAGCCACTTACCATTTCCAGTGTCTTACAGTCATCTGAATGTCAGTTTAAAAAAAAACCCAACAACCAGTAGATGAAGTTACAATGCTATATCAACAGACAGCTGTCCTAGTGGGCACTGGGAACAGAATGACTCGCATTGCTGAGTGGTGCAGTCATTGCCAAAGGAACGATGAGCTCACATTTCATTCTGATTCACATAGTGCGGTTAGACTGTGAGGCTCACCCTTCCTCGCCCAACTGACGCCCCCTTCCCTGCCTTGACACCAGATCTGGCTCGTTAACATGTCTGGAATGAGCGTGAGCCTACCCCAGAGGCATACTTGGATTCCCAGGTTGGAAGATTATCTCATTCAAGCACAGGTCTCTCAAAGATATATAAGCAAAGCTAGCGTGGTGGTCTCCGCAGAGGTGGCCTGAGCACTTACTCGAGAATTTCAGCCATATAGGAAGCATCAAACAAACATCAGCAAACATGATGACGATGAAAGTAGAAGAGCTGGTAGGTACTTTCGTTTATTCATAATTACTTTTCTTTCTAGACTGTCATTGTATCAGACAGAGAGAGCCAAACTTTGTGGATCACGAAGGCGATTCAGCAGGTTACCAGCACTGCTGTGATCTCGGTGCAAACTCTGTACATACTGTATGCGATTCTCTTACATCCTTGCTTCAACTTTTCCTTGGGAAGGGGGCTCATCACTGATACAACTACATAGCTGTTTGGCTTTGCATCAGAACATAGAAGAGACTGACCAAAATATAGCTATGTGCTTTCCTTTAACCTTGATTTTATTTATTTCTTAATAGAAACTCAAGTTTATGAAGCTAAAGAAGCTAAATGTGTGATCACACTAATTCCAGTCTAGTAAGGAAGAGGCATAAATGCAAACACAAGAAGGCCTGATTTAATCAATAAACTGGGAAAAAGGGAATGATCTAGTAAAATACTGGAACATCATGCAGAAAGAGTTTTTATTCCCAGATGACTGTGTTAAGATGTTAACTTCCATACAGCCTAACAGTTAATTCTGTCTTAAATTCTGAGGCAATGCCCTGACAGTTTCTCCAGTGTTATACTCTATAACGAACACATTTTTACAAGGTATTTGAATGGAAATGCAGTTTAGGCCACATGAATTTACTGAAACACTTTGAAAATACACAACAGCACCCAGTAAGTTGAAGAGGTTGTCTCTTTGCACGTGTGCAACTGAGCATCAGAAATATTTCTGAAAGCTATTGAAAGCTGTGCTGCTGCTCAGCATCTCTTCACTCCTGCGTGGGAGCTACTATTGCTGAGTGCTGACAGCATTGGGTAAAACCAGCCTTGAAACTACTCAGCAACCCAATTTAACTGCACTGGATGTGTTTCAATGAAAAGAAAGTCTCTCCTCCCACTCTACCTGCTCGGTTCTCCTCCTCAACACTCTCAGGGTGCTGGTGGCTGGTTGGCTTGGCTCTTTCCACCACGGTCTTTTACAACGTTCTGAATGATTCTGACACATGCTAGCAAGTGAAGAAATAAGAAAATCCTGAACAAAAAGGATGCCTCTCACAGCTCTTCAGCTTTTGTCACTACAACAGCAGCCTGGCCCCAGCCAGACAGGGAGCTGAAGTGTGAGCTGGCCTCATGGGTCTTGATCCAAGTACTGGAAAAAACAAAGAGGGGCTGCTGCATGGATGTGGCAATCTGCCTGCAAGCAAGACTGCTCTAGCCATTCACATATATGGTCAATTCAGGCATAGGCTGAATGAGGTCTGCACTCTGTCACACACTCCTAGAGCAGGACAGGAGTGACATGCAATTAGCCACAGGGTGACTACTGCAGTCATGAAACTGCTGCTTATATTATATCATGTTTGCTTTTACAGGTGACTGGGAAGAAAGCAGATGATAAAGAGACTGGCAGCTTCCTCCCCGAGGACTTCAAAAATGGAGAGTATGAAGCTGCCGTAAGATTAGAGAAGCAGGAGGACCTAAAGACCATCCCTGAACACTCACTGACCCGAGGTGATCTGAGTTATGAGAAAGAGAAAAAACGAGAATCTGAGGTAGGCTCTCAGGCTTTGTGCTTGGCTTTTTACCATCCTGCACTCACATTCTGCTGCAGCCTGTGCCTCTAAGTTAGAAAACATGCATGGTAGGCTAGACAAACCCTTGGGAAATCACTACCAAAGGAGGTTTAACTAAAGCACAGCAAAGGCCATGGAGATCTGCTGACTCCTGTGAGCCATGGAAGCATGCACTAACACTGTGAAGCAGAACCCAAACCTCCCCCTGTTTGGCCATTTCTAACTGAAATCCTTACGACTCCCCCCTGTCCATAGTCACCTGCTGCTGGCTGCTAGCAAATAGAGGGGGGACACAATAATAGACACTGTGCACACCTAGTGACTGCCACCAGAACCAACCACCCACAGTCCACTCAGCCAGCATAATTACTTTCCATTAAGTCAACGATCTACAGAACAAACCCTAGATTCAGAGAATAAAAAGCAAAGGTGGAAATAACTTGAGTAAGAATTCAGTTAAGAAACTCTTATACCATATACCATACAGAGTATCACCAATACGTTTATCCTTAATGATACTGTGGGACAAAAATCTGTCATCTGTATTCACTCCAAGTTGCCCCTTCTTTGTGAATCCCCCTTTGAAGTCAAGGGCACACTTCATGTTAGCAGTGCCTCAATGACTGCATGTAGAGATGCTGTTGATAAGCAGGTCTTAAACTGAACTGGCCCTCCAAAGATACTAAAGACATTCTTCATAGCTTACCAAAATGTAACACTTGCTGACTGAAATGCTGAGTATAAAATTTGCTCTTCACTTAAGAGCATGTTTGTAATCAGGAATTATTAAGCTACAATAAATCAGGGCCTGCATTATAAAAGTGGTTGAAGAAAAAAAATGTCTTGTGGAAATCAGCTAAAATTGCAGAGACTTCCCAGATTTCATAAGCTGCATGGGAGATTTCTTAGAATTGTTGGGTCAGAAAGGACTGCAGTGCTGCTCCAACTCCTGGCCTAACACTAACCAAAAATTCATGCCATCTAGCCCACAAACACAGGCTGAAGCAGCATGTAGAAGGAGGTTCAATGTATATAGAAAACAATAGATGATGTAGAACTTCTCACAGACTTAGTAACCTATTGCTGTCTACAACTACCTGAAGGGTGGTTGTAGCCAGGTGGGGGTTGGTCTCTTCTCTCAGGCAACCAGCAACAGAACAAGGGCACACAGTCTCAAGTTGTGCTGGGGGAAGTCTAGGCTGGATGTTAGGAGGAAGTTCTTCACAGAGAGAGTGATTTGCCATTGGAATGGGCTGCCCAGGGAGGTGGTGGAGTCACCGTCCCTGGGGGTGTTCAGGAAAAGAGTGGATGAGGCACTTAGTGCCATGGTCTAGTTGACTGGCTAGGGCTGGGTGCTAGGTTGGACTGGATGATCTTGGAGGTCTCTTCCAACCTGATTGATTCTATTCTATTCTATTCTATTCTATTCTATTCTATTCTATTCTATTCTATTCTAATCAATTAGCTCTACCTGTAAACCTCAAACAACATATTTCAAGGTTCATCCAATCTTCACTGAATTCAGGTGAATAATACTGCTTGCTATCCTGCCACTCTGAAAGGTCATGCACCATTCACCTTGTGGGCTTCCTTGCTTTGTTTCAGCTGAAGAAGAAGAAATTAGAGGAGAGATCAAAACTTGAAAACTTGGAAGATCTTCAAAAAATTATTCAGCTGAAGAAGAAGAAAAAATACAGGAAAGTGAAAGTGCCTATTTTAAAGGAACCTGAACCAGAAGTTGTTGTAAGCTATTCCAAAGTATCTTTTTCTTCCCTGCCGCCCCCCCCGCCTCCACCTCCTCTGGGAAAACATTGATGGGATTTTGTGCCACACACATTTATGCCCTGTATTTTTTTCTTTCTACCAGACAGGACCAGTGGATATACCCACATTCTTTAAAGCTGCGCTGGAGAATAAGTTACCAGTAATTGAAAAATACCTGTCAGACAAAGGAGATCCAAATGTCTGTGATGAGGTACAATCTTCCTTCTTACTGCAGCCTGTTACTGAAAAGAGGTTATTACAGAGCAAAAATAACTTTACCACTATGTTTCATAGCTACCACACTTATAAGGAGAAAAAAAAAGGGTGGGGGAAAGTAAATAAACATTGGAAGTTTTGCGTATCAAGATTTAGAGTGATAAAGAGGCCACTGGAACCCTTCAAAATAATATTGCCTCAAAAGAAGCTTTAAATTTAAAAGAAAGATATCACTGCCCAGGAGACCCTGTAACTTTTTCTAACAGGTGATCTTCCAGTGCTGCAGATGAAGAGATAAAAAACTTGCCTGCAGAACCTGTGATGGTGCCACATGCTCCATAATGCACAAGCTACATGTGCAAAAAACAGTGCAGCGTGCTGGATGGGGGGACTCAAGAGGCATCACCTTAAATTTGAATGCCATGTTGCAGATATTTCTCACAACCTTTACAACACTGGGTAGTCAGCCATTAGGCTGCTATTAAAATTCAGCAGATTTCAGGTCTCAAAAATATTAGTCCTTGGAAATGAATCAGCATAAAGTATGTATTTGCCATCATGCTTGGGAGGAGAGAAAAGATTTAAAGCTAACTCTTTGTGCCATGCTTAATATTTGTCTTTGCTTGTTTTAATTGCCAGTACAAACGCACTGCATTGCACAGGGCATGCTCTGAAGGACATCTAGAGGTAGTGAAGAAGTTGGTGGAAGCTGGAGCCAAGCTTGAACAAAAAGATATGGTATGAACACTGGCTTGCACATCTTTCACAACATTGTCCATTGTTTTACCAGTGCCAAGAGAAGCACTACAGGAGTGCTTCTATGTAAAGGAGGAGCATTAAAAGGCATTAAAATGCCTTGTAAGTTTATCCTTAAAATACCACTTTGAGAAGAAGTTTCAGGACGGGGCATCTGCATCCCTCAGCCAAAATAGCTGCTGGAAAACACAGGAAATAGAGGAGCTTGTTGGCCAGTAGAATGCCACAAACAACAAGTCCTAATGTAGAATAGAAGAGCTGAGATCAGTCTACCACATCAGCCCTATTAGCAAGTGTTGGAGATAGCAGTGTCTGCTGTCTTCTGCTCCTCCAGGATGGCAGCCACAAGAATAGCTGAGTATCAACAGCTCCTGCAGGTGCTTTTTTTGCTCCTCTGCTCTCAGGTCTTTGTCCACTTAGTAGTTGGAACCAGCCAGCCTTATTCCTCCTCTCTCAACCTAGCAGTATTCAAAGAACATGTAAGGAACAGGAAGAGAAACAGTCAGGGCAAGACTTTCAAGAGACATTCCATCCCTTCCAGCATATCTGAAGGCAGAGAAAGTAAATTTTGCAGAGGAAAAGAGTGTTCTAATTCACTTTGTGGATTTGCATAATTGGGGGAGGGGGGGAAGTGTTGTGGCTTTTGTGAGGGCTTTTTTTGGGTTTCACTTTTTTTTTTGTTTTAAGAGAATTGCTCTTTCCCTTGAGCTTCATTTTCTATGCATTTTAAAATGAAAGAAGGCATAAAAAAAAAAATTAACTAGCACATACCAGCTATATACCCAGCTAAAAATAACTTCTAAGTTGACAGAATAGACAAAACACATCTACACTCACAGCAGTATTACCAAGATCTCTTTAAGAGCAATATGCAGGGAGTGTGAAGAGTGAGAAAACACAGTACTAAAGAAATTAGGGCAAATTAAGAAAAAGCTGTTACTAGAAACAACTCAGCGATGACAGGGAACTCCTCTAGGTCATATTACACAAGAATGATTTTGGATTAATTTAGAAATTGATTAAAATGGAATAATGTTGTTTTGGTTTTTTTTAAATGCAATGGTGAGTTGAATTTCCCTTTGTTTTTCCTGCTGCAGCTTCAATCTACAGCCCTACACTGGGCTTGCCGGGGTGGGAACCTGGATATTGTGAAATTCTTACTGGACAAAGGGATAAACAGAAATGCAAGAGACAAGGTATGTGCTTCTGTGACTGCAGCTTCTTAAATCAAGAGATGCAAGAGCTGACTCATGACAATTTTTGGCTGCTGTTCTTGTAGTGGTCTTTACCTGTTCCATGCCACTGACTGCTTCCTCTTCCCATCTCTCAGCTGCTTAGCACCCCTTTGCATGTGGCTGTAAGAACAGGTCAGTACGACTGTGGGGAGCACCTCATTGCCTGTGAAGCAGATCTCAACGCCAGAGACAGAGTAAGTGCCAACTCACTATCAGGTAGCATTAAGCTGCTGTCTGCCCGGACGGTTTCACTTGCCTGTGAAAATCCTTAGCTACTTGGCTGGGGCCTGGACTGTGGTGCTGGACTGGTGTGACTTACACTGTGGTCCATGTCTTATGTCTGTAGGAAGGAGATACACCGATGCATGATGCTGTGAGGCTGAACCGCTACAAAATGATCAGGCTTCTGATTCTGCATGGAGCAGATCTGACTATAAAGAACTGTGTAAGTAACAACAAAAAAAGACAACAACAACAACACAAAACAAACAACAACAACAAAACCCCAAACCCACAAACCAAAAAAAACAAACCAAACCACCACCACCAAAATAATCCCACAGAAAAAAAGAAAACAAAACAAAAAAAAACAAAGAAAACCCACACAATAATTCAAAATTATTTAGAAATTCAGAATTTAGAGATGCTTCAGAGGTTTGCTGGGTTCAAGGCTGGCAGAGACTATTGTGAACAAACTGAATAAGATCACACTAGAGTTAGTTAAAACAGAGCTCACACAGGGAAAGTATAACTTAGGGACGATCAGGGAGAAGAGGAAAAACCCGTACCTCTTCTAAAACTAGAACACATCAGCCCAAACAACATCACATCTTTCTATGATTTGAATTACACAAATCATATACTGAAAAGATAGATACTTCCTCTCTGCACAACTCTTGGGATTCAACTACCCAGCAAAGATCTTATGTTGCCAGAGAAATCTCCTTTCTGTTAAGCCAACAGCAAGTCTAAGCTTTACATTTGTATGATTGGCTGATAACCTGACTGTTAGGCAACAAATCTCCATACCCTAACAGAGCTTCAGTCCAAGAAGCTCCACACCTAATTCTGCTTATAGCCAGGGCAGCAGCTACAGATGCATTGCTGGAGCTCTATGACCACTTGTTAAAACATAGCACATCACAGACCTTTTCTCCCAAAATCAAACCAAGCAGCAGTAGGATGGGCAGTGTGTTTTACCAATGCCAGTCACCATCTTTCATTGGCAATCAATCAAAACTCAATCTGTACAGCAAAAGGACGCTGATCTCAGGGAGGCAAGAATAAATCTGACCTTGCCTGTCACATCAGGCAGATGCACTGTACAAATAATTAAGGGAGAATGGAATCAGTAATCACTGTCTGAAATTAAATCTTGCTTCCTCTGCTTTTTAACCAGCAAGGGAAAACTCCCATGGATCTTGTTCTTCAGTGGCAGAATGGCACCAAAGAGATATTCAACAACCTGAAAGTTAATTCCTATAAGAACATTCATCTAGGCAAACTCTGAAGAGAGAAATCTTTTTACTGCTTTTAAATGCTTCATATGATCCTGGAGAACAGCTGTGAATATAGTATTTTTATTGAAAGTATTTGTGGTACTGAATTATTTGAGGTACCTTCACTAAGCACTGAAAAGCAAAGCTGCAAAGAAATTATTTTAAAAGTTGAGTGTTAAAAATTGCACTGACTCTGAAATAACTTTATTTATTACTATTTATTATTTATTTATTGAAAACATAATATTTTTAACGATTCTCAGTATTATTGTGGCTTTTTTTTTGAGCTTTACATCCCAAATGCAGTCTTTGACAGGAACATAAATCCTTTTGTCTTAGACAGCATTTCCAACTACACTAGCAACTTCCTTCGAGCCCTCCAATAGCTCTAAATAGTGAATATTTGCAACTGTTACCTTGTCTCTGCCAAATTCTTACCACTAAAATAGTATGTTATATGAATGTTGATATGTGTAAGAGCAATGGAAGAAGGTGTAGTGAGATGTCAAGTGGATTTAAAGGAGCAGTTGAGTAATTTGGTTGATGGGCGTTTTGGCAATTGTGGTTGATGAAGAGCTCAAGGACCGAGCGCCAACCATCCTGTAACCATCCACTGCAGGATTCAGATGTAATGTTATGAAAGTGAGAGGAGAGAGGATCAGGAATGTGACTTTTTTTTCTTAAGCCAAACTACTGTGAAATCTGACTGAAGAATGCCAAACCAGATTATGTATATTTGTACATTTGTTCTGCTTTTTCTGTACATTTTGTACTGATCTATTTCAGATTAAATAAACAGAGTGTTTCTTTTTACTTGCTGGAGCAGTTTGTGTAGTGATCAATATGCACAGGGCAGCTCTATCTCTCTACACTTCACATTTTGGCCTCTGTAAAATTCTTGAAAACAAAAAGTCTGGGCTGCCTAGAGCAGCCAGCCCTTGAACTACTTCTCTGCCACTGTTCAACAAACGCCATCTCTTTTGTTAAATGAAAACACATATACAAAACCTGAAATACCAGTACCTGAATGTAAAATGATTACTAAGCTTGATTTTAAAATTCAGTTTCTTAGCAAGTCAGTACTTACCATGTGGAGCATGAGACAGCTTCAGTTATCCATGCCAAGAGAGATTCCAAGTCCTGCTAGGCTAGGCAGGCACCTCTTCCTTTGAAGCAGAACATCTCTTAACATGGCCATCAGCAGGAGCATCAACGCTCAATCTCATTGGGACATTACACACCGCATTCAGTGAAACTCCCCCAGTGTGGCCTGCCAGCAAAACATACCACAGGCTCTCACACGCCTTCACCAACCTGCGCCTGTTGGCTTCTAGCTGGCCAAAGCAATGTCCTGGGCAATGAGGTGCGATCAGAAGGGGACAGCAATGAATAGTGGTTACTGGAGTGCCAATTGCAAAGACTAAAGTGAATTTACAGACACCCCACCATGATCCAAGCAGAAGAAAATGTCTACTCTGTCTGCAGCCAGCTACCCTAGACTGAAGCAAACAGCTTTAGACAAACGAGACTTGTCTTACACAGATGCTGTAACTCACGAATGTCACCTTGCCAGCCATAAGCTTTATCTATGAACACACTCTTCTCCATACAAGTTATGGCACACCTCTGCTTGCTGCCCTCCTCTGTAAGCCACTACCTCACTGCTTGTTTCTGCACAATTACCCAGACACTGGGAGCATGCCTTGCAGGAAACAGAAATGACATCAGTGCTGGCTAACTCTGTTTATCATACTAACCAAAAAAGCATTTCAATTTTTCACACACCAAAGTGGCCAGAACAACATGCTTCAGGAAACCTGGGGAAAAGAAATTTTTCAGTCAGTTTCAGAAGTGTTGTATCTCCCTAAAGAGCAAAGAAGCAGATCATAAACCAAGACAAACAAATAAAAATTATCTCAAGCACTTCAAAGCCTCTTCCCATGAGCTAGTTACCAAACAACTTCTGTCATGCTCAAGGTAGGTTAGTTTCTAGCCAAGGCAAGATCTTCATTAGTGAGATAGGATGAGAGGAAATTTTTAGGTTGCATCAGCAGAGGTTTAGATTAAGAAAAAAATCTGACCACTGAGAGTGGTCAGGCATCCAAATGGGCTGCCCAGATGGAGGAATCACCATCCCTGGAGGTGTTAAAAAATCATGCAGATCTGGCACTTCAGAGCATGGTTTAGTGGGCGTGGTGTGATGGTGGTAGATTGATGTTTGGACTTCAGTGCAAAGGTCTTTTCCAGCCTTAAGGGCTCTATGATTCAGAAGACAGCACACATTTTGCTTCTTCTCAGGCTAGAGCACCATTTTGGAGGTAAGGGCATATATTATGAACTACTGTACATATATTTACCTATACATCCCAGTACCTGTGATAAAATAGACTCAAATCACGAAGACAACAATGTAGAACAACAAGGTAAAGGAATAATATTATTTCTTAAATGAAGAAAAACCTGTTGTTATTTACACTGTTATTCTACTGAGAACTTCACCTATTCTGATCAGTCTAGAGACTGAACAACTGCAAGATTCCTGCAATATATCACATGGTACAACTTCCACTTCTCACATTGCCGTCAGATGCAAATATAGAACTGGAATATCCACAGTAAAGCTGGCCAAAGAGTATCTGGACTACGTTTATATTGGTTTAATTAAAAAAAAAAAAAATCACCAAAACTTCAGTCAACATTTGGAAGGGCTCTGAAAATGCTCTGCTGATTATAAACTGTTAGGATTGCCTTTCTGGCACAGATTAGGTTTACTGAAGCATTAACAGGAAGGAAAATGGAAAGGCAAGAAGCAGCAAAATGAACGTTCTCTTCTATAGCTCTGCCAGACAATGACATAAAGAAGGAAATGATGCTGTAAAAGTTATGTGAAGTGGAGACGGTTAAGGCCTAGGTGAGACAGCTGTTTTGCTGCAACTGAAACATACCACACTAAGCACACAGTGTAACCTTGGGCTCTTCTTCCTTAATCTGTGGTAGGTATCTCATGTTACTGCTTGGTTTTAAGAGCTGCAGGACAAGGATGGCCTTTGAGATGTGTATGGCAGGTCAGGCCATCCTAATGTAACACAAATCCAAGATATTTCCTAGCAAGTGGCAGATCCTGGAATCTTGTTTTGTGATCGGTGGCTACAAAGAACAGGAAGCAAATTTTGAACTCTTTTTTTTTCACTGCACTCTTACCTTCAATAGCTCATGAAGAATAAACAAACACTGGCCAGCAGTTTTAAGGTTTAGTAAAGAAGTATGTTTAAATCTTGAGAAACCATACAAGTGAGACTTTGAAGATGTGCTCTTATAAACAATTTTAATAAAAAAGGAATGCACTTGTACAGCTGAACACGTCCATGTATTACAAACATTGTCTGGAGTTGACACTGACTCCAGAAGATGTAAGATATGGAGAGACATGGTTAGAATGCCAGCATCTTTGAGATGTGGTGAACTACCACTCAGCAGTCTCACTACCACAGCTCTCTCTACGTGGATCACCAGAAGAATAGTTCTTGTCCAGGCTAAATGAAGCAGTAAGGGAGGAACTGGGCTGGCTGGAGGGTGAAGAGAAGACTGAGCACTGGGTAAAGATGGGATGGAGGCTCCTGTTGACAACTGGTCCAGTCCTCAAGCTTGAGTTTTAGCTTTCTTGAAGGCTGGCAGCGTTGTTTCTTCCTCCTCAACCTTACGAGGCTTCTTCACTGTGTACACTACCCCACAGGCACTCTTCCGAGTTTCTGGAATATACAAGCAGGAGATGCAGCATCTCAAATAAGATGACACTAAGGCATACTCATTTCAGCTGTCTGTGCCCCAAAGCACAGTTCAACGTGTTTTAAAAAGCGTAACCGAGGTTCTGCAAGGGTTGAGAGGCTGCAGACACATAGAACCATAGGAAATGAGGCCTAATCAGTTCAATTGTCCTAGAAGGACACATTCTTGAAGCACTGTCAAAAGCAATTCTCCATTTCTGAGAGAAACATGCTGTTCTTAAAAAAAACCACACAAATGTATTCAGAAACCCCAAGACTCTTAAAAAGACTATGCTGGCACAGCTAAGTTGGCAGAGGCTGTCCTATACATAACAAGTAAGTGGCTTTATGTAATTTAAGAACACTTACAGAATCCTCAGCATTATCACAAAACACCGCTGTGTGATGTTAGCAAACTCCTCCCAGGTTTGTTTGCCAAACAACCTAGTGAGCCCAATCAAATTTCACAACTACTGGTGGGAGACCTCTCTGCAAAACTTGAGGTAGAAGAGATTCCCTACAAATACTGTTAAGCAAAGAGGCTCTGCAAGAACCTTGCCAGACTGTACTGACTTCTTCTGGGCTGCTATTCTTTGATGGACAGGGAAATGACATCTGCTATTTAATTTCACACACAAGATAGATGATGATCTTGAGAAATGCCACATAAACTTGACAAATTCTTCCAACGTGCTGTGTCTATGTAGATGACTATCAGGCTGAAGGACAACCCTGTTCATAGAAATACCCTCTCCAAGAGATCAGGGCTACCTGCTGAGAATGACAGCAGGTTCAAGTTCCAATTCTACTGAAATAAGAGATGCAAACCAAATCCTTCTGTGCCTTTGAAACTTAAAGCAATCCAAGTTGTTGGGAAGGTGACTAGAAATCATATCTACCAAACAAACCTTGGCAGAAGCAGAAATTAAGAGCATGATAAGACTACTCAGTCACCAAGTTAAACTGCCACCAGAATAAGGAGCGGAAGTCAAGAATCACCAAGAACTAATAAA
The DNA here is from genome assembly GCA_013400475.1 of Tricholaema leucomelas. Classification (NCBI taxonomy): domain Eukaryota; kingdom Metazoa; phylum Chordata; class Aves; order Piciformes; family Lybiidae; genus Tricholaema lacrymosa; species Tricholaema leucomelas. The sequence goes on along the minus strand of WAAF01017487.1, from coordinate 17,213 downwards.
TAAGCATGTGAAAGGGAGGATATACAGAGAAAAATTGGTGCTATGGTTGTGTCGTGAAACCACCTAGCTAGCTGTGGGACAGGAAGGCAAGTTGATTTGCCATGCTTTGGGACTAAGGTCATTTACAATCAGCAGGTGTTTGTGTTAAATGAAGATCCACAAAGCTGGCCTGCAGAAGGGCTGAGAGAAGGAGTCTTATGAAGATAAGAAGGCTCTGTTTTGGGTAAAACTGAGGAAGCAAGGCTCAAATAACAAACACCCAACTTCAAAGCAGCTTTTGAGGGCCAGGGTGCCTGAACAAATAACTTTGAGTAATTGACTGTAAAGATGACAACCTCCAACATGCTAATGAGAAAAATCAAGTACATGCTAAACATACATGACTTTGTTACTCAATGTTCCTCCCAAATCATGTTAAATGTCACCTAGAAGACAGGGACAATATGGGCTAGAGTGTAAAACCTATGAAAGGGACATCACAGCATGTGCTGCATCTGTCATCAGGAAGCACACATGCTGCTGCCAGGGTCAGTTATAGGGGTATAATGTGGGCCCGTATAAGCACCACTACCAGCTGCAGCAGATGAAGACAGAGACAAGGACAGTTGATGAAAGGATGTGCTCCTTTCTCTCCAGCCAAGAGACACCTTTCTTGGTGACAACTGCTCATTCAATACATGGCTGAACTTGTCCTGCATTACTGTTAGAGCCATTGTGAAGGTTTGCATCTCTGACTGTGTCAGAGGTTACCCAGGATTTGTTAATTCTGAGACCATCTTTGCTAACATTTCTATTGTATTAGAGGCACAGCAAAGGTGTGCATCTCTGGCTGTGTCAGATGTTATCCAGGAGTTATTAATCCTGAGATCATCTTGCAGTCAGTGCAATCCTGAATCTGTTATCTGTCATTCTTAAACAAGTAAACCATTTGATTAACTCTCTGAGCTGTGTCAGAGGAAGTCCTTATTAAGACACTGAGAAGGGGAAGCAAAAGGTAATTTTGCCAAATGGTCCCAGCAAGACTCCCAGGTTCTGGGACAGTCAAACACTGGGATCTTTTATCTTAATGTGACAAGCAGAAAGAAAGGCTCTAAACTGACTTCTGGAACACAAACTGTGACATCTCTGCTGCCACAACACCAGAACAAAAAGTAGAGCTGGAATTTTTTTTGATTTCCAGTGCAGAGGATCACAGGCTAAACCTTCACTTAACATTAAAAATGGGCAAGTAGAAGAAAGCTACTGTGGGTTGCCTCTGCTGATAACATAAGAAAGCAAGTTTTGTTTCACCATCACAGAGCAGCAAGCACTCAGGATACTTGATTTTTGCATCAAGTTTGAAATGGCTCACATGTGAAGAATGAGTCAGAGACAGACCACATAATGAATCATCAGACAGGGTCATGACAATGGCTGCTTCTACACTCAGTGCAAGAAAGTAAATGCAAAACACATGCATCTCTTGACTTTCTTGAAGTCAAAGATGTAGTTTCTGCTGGTGTCACTGTGATGAGAATTAGACTTTCTGAAACATGAACAGGCAGATATGTGTTTTGGCTAAATGATTTTGTCATGGTAGGCCAGATAGGCCCAAAATAGCCTTATACATGTCCTGGCTTGCCCAGCCATGTTTTTCTGCTCCACGGGAGAAGCAACTGCAGGAAAGAAGACAAAAGGACCTGGAGCCACTAAGTCTAAGGACTCTAGCCTGCCCAGACTTGTCTTGGTCCTGTGGTAAACACGGAACACACGCTCAGCTTGTGCCTGCCTTGTGCAAGGCCTATGCTTTCCCCAAGTTTGGGTAAAGCAAGCCTATGGGCCTATGGCTTTGCCTAATATTGTCAGGCTTGGCTAATTACCATTCTGTGTCCAAAGGGCAATTGATCTCAGCCCATGTTGGTAAAAATGATACGCAGATAAACGCAGTGTGCTCTGCCATTGTATTCGTGCCTGCTGTTGCCGCCGCCATGGCTTACTGCCTTAATATTTGCCTGGAAACTCCCCTGTTGCGAGTTTACCAGGAACAGACTCTAAAGGCCTCCACACGACCGGCCTGCATAGCCAGTGTGACATTGTGCTGAGACTGCACATGGCAAGACATTCTGCCTGCATCTGAAAGTCGCCTGCCAAGATGAGAAGTCCTGGAGATACACAGACCATCCAGAGGGAGTCAGGAGACGAGGTCAGAGATTGTCTGCCTCCTTTCCCCAGAAGCCTGGGAAGAATCACATCTCAGCAGCTGACAAGACAGAGTTCCCTGAAAGCTTCTGGGTACAGTCTGGGACTGTGGCTAGCCCCTGTGAGTCAGGTAATAATAATTTTATAAGTAAACACTTGAAAGTCTCTTCGTAATTCTCCATTGCCTTCTGCCATAAGCAGAAAGAGCTCCTTGAGTCCATCTAGTGGGCAAGCAGTATATTGACTGCAAGTGGCATTCGACTGCAGGAACCTTCTCTTCCAGTTCAATTAATGCTTATATATTTTGCTGATTATTACTAGATCTAGATATTACCTATAAAATGTCTCCATGACTTTGTGAAGAACCTATTACTATTATTAAAATTAGTGGTCAGGGGTGGCAAGAGTTCTGAATATCAAAATTAATAAACAATATTAATTTTGGAAAAAATACCATCTTGCATTAATTAATTTCCCCCTCATAACAAGTTTATGCCTCATAGGTGTGGTTAAGCAAGTACTCTAACACAGACAGTACCATCAGTTCAGCCACTGATTTGTTAACATGGCTACAAGGAAAAATAGAACACTCTTGCCACAAAAGCTCCTCTTCACTGGACAAAGGAGCTAAAACCTCAGACTGACTTGCCCTGTAAGGTCTTGGACCTTTAGGAAAACATGCACTAACATGAACTTAGTTTAGCAAACATACGTGTTACTCAGATGAGCTTTTCACTCACCTCCATGGAGTATGGTGGCTCTGCAGTTGGTAGACACAGCTGCCTTGGCTTCACTTTCTGACAAGCCAAACAGCAAACCTCTGTCACCCTTTGTTCAGGATCAAAATGCATAGAATAGGGAAGTCTGCCTGCATGGTTAAGTTTGCTTACTCTACAAATAACTAGACATTAGTGAGGCGGTAACTGAAAGTGACATTTTGAATAAGGTTACCCAGAGAAACTGAGGCACTGCAGTTCCCCAGCAGCCCTCCTGGAAAGCTCCTGACAACATTGATTTTCTCCATACAAGAAGCTGTACTTTTGAAAACAGAAGTCTGTTAACATAAGAACATGTGCATAATCAAGCAAAAATAATTACTCAATTGAAAATTTCAGGTTTGGGGAAAGGACGCTGATATAAGCAGGGACGACATCAGGTTAGGTTATGTTAATCAGAGTTGAGCCTGATTCCTTTTGTTTAGAAGGAAAGAAAATATTACACATAAAATCCTTCCAGGCTGCACATTCTCCCACATAGTTCTCACGACTCACAGCGTGCTCCTCCCCTTTGAGGGACAGTCCAGATACACACTCATGTTGCAGGGGGTGTGAAGTGGCAAAACAATCCACCTGAATTCCTCGAAGGGGAGAAGCCACTGCCCTTGGTTTGTAGACCACAACCACTTATTTAACAGCAGATCTGCAACTAACGACTGGCAAATCCAGAACAGAAGTAATCAGCACTCAGGCACATTAATAATGTAAATATGACTTTATAGCTACTTCTACCAAAGATGTGACACCTTGAGACCATAAGCAGTAATTTCTGGTTTGGTTCACAGTGTCCATAGATTTTTATAGCTTTTATTCCTTTCTCTCCACTTATACTCACACACAGTGTCAATGCATATCACATAAAACCATACCTGCAGCTGAACACAGATATTACTATTTAAAGGGACTGCTCATGCCACTCAATGACCAAGATCTGTTGCTACTTCCACACCCACTCAGAGCCCTAATTTATTGAACTAATCACCAACAAGCTGTGTAAAAGTTCAAGGAGTGCAAATCTGTATTTCAAAACCACTTTGACTTGGAGAAAGGATACAGATTAGCCACATCGTAAGGACCTCGCAGTTCCAGAGGCTAAAACAAAATAAAGAAAGTTGGATATGTGCATGCACCCTCTTGCAAGTGGACAGAATGTGAACAAGCAGGGCAGGCCTATCAGGAAGGCAACATTAAATGCTACATAACAGCAAGCTGCTGAAGATGCAATACAACATTAAATGCTACATAACTGCAAGCTGCTGAAGATGCAGTAAGAAATACAGCAAATCCAGTAAACCAGATTGATTAAATAAACCCATTAGATGGCAAGCATATATATTAAACATATAAAAATTGTAATTTTAAATAATTAAAGCTGTATTTTCAGACAGATAAATCCTTGAATTGTTCTGACTTAAAAGGGGTCGGTGCAATCCTAGGCACAGATACAGGCTGGGTAGTGAATGGCTGGAGAGCAGCCCTGAGGAGAAGGACCTGGGGGTCTGGGTCGACGAGAAGCTCAACATGAGCCGGCAGTGTGCACATGCAGCCCAGACAGCCAACCGTGTGCTGGCCTGCATCAAGAGAAGTGTGGCCAGCAGGGTAAGGGAGGGGATTCTCCCCCTTTACTCTGCTCTC
>WAAF01017487.1:0-12489 GCA_013400475.1 Tricholaema leucomelas | reverse complement strand
TGGCAGGGGGTTGGAGCTGGATGATCCTTGAGGTCCCTTCCAACCTAAACCATTCTATGATTCTATGAAAAGCAGCAACCTGGGACTTACCCTTTCAGCTGCACTGGATATAACAATGTTCTGCAAAACAAAAGAGAACAAACAATCATCTGTCAGACAGCATCAAGAAATGAAAAAAAAAAAAAAAATCAGCAAGCAGCAAAGACTTAATCAACATTAGCCAAATTCAGGCTCAGAACCCAACTAAACATCAGAGTATCTGATGCCCTCAGATGAAGTGAGGTCTACAGAGTGTGGATCTTAATTTGGGGACAAATACATCAAGCTTATCTCCCTGTCTGCTACAGAGGGGCACAGGGACAAGCACTCCCTTGCAGTTACAAACCTTTCACAGACAGATGTGTGTTGAATAAGCATTGCACCTTTTAGAGTCTAAGTAGTATAAAGAGCAGAACGATGCCATTAGGTAAGCACCTGTTAGCCTGTGTGTCTCACAGTGAACTTTAAAGGGACCTCAAGGGTAAAGAAGAAATGCAGAGTTGTACACACTGTGGTAAGAAGTGTCCCTGTTATCTAAACTAGCTGAAAGAGGCTCCACAAAAATGACAACTCAGCCTAAGTTGTAACAGCTAGTTTGAAGCTAGCTAGAATGTTTTGGTGAGAAGAACTAGATTACAGGCTGTGAAAGGAAAACAATGGTGATGTCTACTTCCCTCATAGGCTTCCTGAGATGTATAAGAATAAAAAGCAAAATATAGATAAAGTAGTCTTGCTTGGGACTGGGGAACTGGCTGAGCTGCATCTCACTCTCTAACCTCACCCTCCACTTTGGACTAATCCACTTTGCTTCCTAACCCCCTGGCTGAACCTCTATTCTTCCTTGGGACTGGGGTAAGGTTGAGAGAGGTAGAGGGAAGGTTAAGGGGTGGTTGAGAGCACCTCCTGAGGACTCAGGTTTCTGGGAGGGGAGTTGTGTTTCTGTATTACGTTTTTTTCTTCTATATTTCTGTCTATAACTGTATATACTGTAAATATCTGCTTGTATATTGTGCTAGCTGTAAATATAAGCTTCATTCATATTTCCAGAGCTGGCTGAGTCTAGTCTGGGTGATTTCTGAAGTGTGGGGGGGTGGGGAACACCCAAACCATCACAACTTAAGAGTCCAGGATCCCATAGAAGGAGTTTAGACAGTTTGGTGCTCTCAAATTTTCAGCCTACTCTGTGTTGAAATACAATTCAGCCTCAACTTCAGCTTTCATGCTGGCTTTATTCCAACTCACACTGGTTCAGGAAAATGAACTGTCTGCAGCTAGGTAGTGGTTGCCAACTCATGCCATACACTTACTTCCCTCAACACTGGCATCCATCATAAAGTCACTAGGCAGAGACACATCCTTCTCTTCCTTCTCTCCCAAAGTGTTTCTGCAAAACAGGTATGTGACTGCTTGGGGACTGGCAGATACCACAGCTCAACTGCCAGCGCTTTTCTGATGTAAATCTCCAAGGATGATCACCCAAGGGGAGACTGTTTTGCATTAGCAGAAACTCTGCAGCGGCAAGAATTCCTTTCACCTTTTATTATACTGAATAAAAAGCTTTGGAAATTCCTGCTTGAGTGGGTGGGAATGGGAACTGTACTGAGGCAGTGAAGTCCTTCTCTGACATCAGCACCTTCAACATATCACATCACCACAACTTTCAAGGTAGAGTTACTGATACATTCCCCTTGCTGCCTGGCTGTCCTACCACCTCCCCAGCACTGGAAGAAAATGCTCTGTGTGCATCTGGAACTTAACATGTAAAAGAGGTATCTGCATGGAAATGACTGCATGCTCACACTGTGCCTGAGGTTTCCTAGTGTGCTGAGGAAGAAAAGATGAGACAGACAACTCTCCCTTAGTGTAAGGAAAGCCCAAAGCAGAAGCAATATATACATCAGAGTGACTTAACTGTACATATTATCACCGGAGTCCAGGACATTTCTTTCTGCATATTTCACCTTTAAAATGACTGCACCATGGATCCAAAGGGTGCTTTTGAGCTTCAGTGGCCCTGACTGAAAGGATTTGCTAAGAAAAAATCAAGTCTCCTGCCCTGAGGTGTAGCAACCAACTGTGCTAGTTTGAAGCCAGCTAGAATGTTTTGGTGAGAAGAACTAGACTACAGGCTGTGAAAGGAAAACAATGGTGATGTCTACTTTCCTCATAGGCTGGCTGAGATGTATAAGAATAAAAGCAAAACATAGATAAGGGAGACCACTCTCACTTGGGCTGCCGGCTGAGCTGCACCTCTAACCTCACCCTCTGTTTCTTTTCAAATCCACTTTGCCTCCTAACCCCCCTGGCTGAACCTCCATTCTTCCTTGGGACTGAGGTAAGATTTAGAGGGGTAGGGGGAAGGTGAAGGGGTGGTAGAGAGCCCCTCCTGGGGACTCAGGTTTCTGGGAGGGGAGTTGTGTTTCTGTATTACCCTCTATCTTGTATATTTCTGTATATAACTGTATGTACTGTAAATATCTGCTTGTATATTGTGCTAGCTGTAAATATAAGCTTCATTCGTATTTCCAGAGAAGGCTGAGTCTAGTCTGGGTGATTTCTAAAGTGTGGGGGGGCAGGGAACACCCAAACCACTACACCAACACCTGTCTCCCAGACTCAGAGAAGCTCATGGAGAAGCTGCGTGAGCCATGTACAAGATTCTGGTTCACCATTGTATATGGGAGGTATACCCCTCCTGGCTGAAAGGCAATTGCCTTCCAGTTAAGGGGTTGGTAAAATGGGAGAAGGAAGCAAGAGCAGACAAGAAAAGCAGTGCTAGTGAGTGGAGAGGCAGGTAAAGGCAAATACAAGGGAAGGGCTAAAGGGAAGAACTCAAAGGCAAAACATTATCTCCCCAAGTAAAGGAGATATCAACGGTTCAGTACAGTGCTCCAGGCACAGTGCCCACACTCAGTTACCAAAACATGGGAGGCGAGGGACTGTGGCTATGCACATCTTCTGTCTGGCAGGGCAGATGAGTCACTCCCTTATTCCCTGCGAATTTTAACATTAACAGAGTCCTTAAAACAACACCAGCTGAGGACACCAGTGAATTTCTGAAAGTTCTTCTGCCCTCCTACAACAGAGGAACAACAGATGAACCCAAAATCTGCTACACATTCAGAAACCATAGGTTAGAGAACACAAGAGCTGCATGCCAGGTTCTAATACAAGCAGCCTATAGACCAGTCATCCTAGGTATCATTAAAAAAAGGCCTTTGCATAACTGATGAAGAGAAACTGCCAGTGAGTGCTAATAACCATATTTGCTGTCTCACCAGATACTGAGTCTGGAGGAAAAAATAAATATACGCTAGCAGTCCTTTCCCAGCTCTTTCAGTATCCAACAACTTGTCACACCCAGCTCCTACTGATTTACCTTCAAGGCACAGGTGATGCACTACATTGACAGATGCAGAAGTGTGGGGCATTGTGCACAGACTGAGTGTTCAAATGTGTCACTTCCTCTGTCACTGACATCAACTCAGCTCATGCTCACAAATCAACAACCCCATGAGAAGCCCATCTTTAACTGCACAAAGAGGAGCTCTCAAAAACGTAATCCCCAACATAAAGGAGCTTTTTTGTGTATGCACCTTATCACCAATCGGTATTTTGTGCAATTGATTCCCAGAGCTGGACTTCTCAGGAAAGGTGACATAAATATTCACTTTCTTGTGTTAGCACCACTGCAATCATCTGTTTGACCGCACTATGCTGTCCTGTGACAAACTGCCACGCCTGAAGGGCACTGAGGCAGCAATGGATCTGATTTTATTTGGCCTTCCAATCTGCACATCTCACTTCAGACTACAATAGTTTTTAACTCGGATACATATGACAATACACTTCCCTAATAATAAAAAGAAAACAAATAAAAACACCCCAATACATGGCCTGAAAAGACCCAGCATGACAGGCAGCATAGCCTTGTAGCCCAGGAGGAGGTAAGGTATGAAAGCAATAGATTACAGGCATCTCAGCTGTAACCATTACTTCTCCCTTGGGTTTCAGTAGCAGGTAAGAACGCAGCTGATCTGACTGCAGCAAAGCCCTGACTGATAGCCAGCTGCTGATGTGTCTTTCATACACTGGGAATTTACTAACAGTTTAGCCAAACAAGGTTTCTACTTTTTTCTCATTATTTTCCAGCCCCACTGTATTTAAGGTATACTATTAAAAAAGAGCTTTTGGTCAATAAGAAATATGAAATGGGGAGATTTTAAGGAGGTGAATGGACTTCAGTTCTAGTGCAAACTTCAGGTCTCTGGCACTTTTTCCTTGCCCCACTCTTGTTTTGGATATTGCATACCATAACAATTGTTAAAACAATTAGATTGTTTTTCAGAACAATCTAATAGTTTGACAACTTAACAAGAAAGCATGTGGTGGTATCTGGAGCTAGAATAGTTGTGCCCTTTTATTAGTAGAAAAAGATTCAGTCACTACTTCAGAAACCCCATCATCAAACTAATTGAAAATGGCTGACTGTATAACTCTAGAAGAATTTGAACTGAATTAATTAGCTCACTTCTACTTTGAGATCTTACCTTCCCTTTGCAGATCTGCATCAGGCTGAGTGCATTTGAAATTGTGTATCTTCTCATTGTGGAGTCTTTGATGGCAGGCGTGTAAAGAAGTTCAAAGCAAATGCCTCGATCTATTGCCTTCATGAAAAAAGTGATCAAAAATCAAAAGGAGAGAAGCATAACAGTCTAACAACTGCTGTCTATTATTTATGTAGCTTATTCTCAGTTTAACTGTGTTACCTAAAAAAAAAAATGAAGCAGAATTGTTCCAGCAAGAGCACAGAATAGCATGAAGTAGTGGTGGGGAATACTGCACTGTACACCAGATGTGTACTTGAATCTTGGTATAACAGATAAATGTGTCCTTGCATGAAAGGAGCCATGACAAGGAGCCTTCTCTCTTGTTTTACAGCATACTCTTGTATTTGTGGCAACGTTAAACAACAGTGAGTCATGAGAGACGTTCCATATAATACTTATGGTATTTTCAGCTGCATTAAAATGCTTTGCGATCTGTCAAAGTTCCTCACCAAAAGCCTACCATTCTTGCTTTTGTGAACACACAGAAACAGGTAAAGCAACATGCTATAAGACACTCAGTCAGTGATAAAGATCCACTTGGAAGCTAGGAGGGCTCTGTTCCATTGCCTATGCTACATTTGCCTGGAGTGCTACTCTATGCTTTATATTCATATCATTAAAAAAATCCTGCAATGCTGATACTGTAAGAATTCAGTAACTAAATACAGATGGAACTAGTCCAGATCCCATCCACGCAAGAGCAACAGAAGCTATGTACACATCAAATGTTTTATACAGAACTGGTCCAACATCTGCAAACAAAAAAAGAAGCCTGAATTTATCAAAACTGAAACAGGTGATGGCAATACACCAAGATCCCTTCAGGCAGATTTTTAACTTCATCTCCACCACTTCAGCTGCCTGCCAATCTGTCTGTCTGGCATAACCACCAAAACTGCCTGCCCCAGGACGCACAAAACCAGTCAGAGACAGAGCACAGTGTGGAACTTCAGATGTAGCTTGCAAGGAAAATTCCTCCAAATAAAGGGCTCAGAGCCATGCAGCTCCTCATGTAAGTCAGCTGCTGGATTATCAGGCAGATGGGGTACTTTCAAACAACACTTCACATGAAGTTGTTACTCCAAGTGGAGTGTTGAAATTCCCAGTCTATACTAACCACTAAAGTATTACTTTTGTTCTGTTTCAAGATTGGTTCTAGTTATTTTAAGTGTTTTATTCTAGGTCAAACTTTCTGTGAAGAGGAATTAGGATTTCTAGCCAGTTCCAAATTTAAACTTTTAAGCACTAAGAACTACATCATCAGCCAAGAACGCCCCTGCGTAATGAACCTTGACACACAGTCATATGAAAAAGCTAAGTCGCCTAAGCACATGTTCATATTAAGCTTTCTGGCAAACCACCAACATCAGGCAGAATTCTATTACCGAAATATTGTTGATCCATGGTGAGAGTCATCTTGTGTCCCACAGCAGATACTTAGCAATTCCATGCTTGGTTCGTTTACCAAGACATTCCTCTGTCTAAGTATGGCATGACACCCTTCTCCCAAATTAAAAACGTCATTCATATTCTTCAGTCATTTAAATCACAGAATCATAACACCATTTTGATTGGAAAAGACTTTTAAGATCATAAGAGTCAAACAACTATTTAATCCTACCAAGTCTGCTACTACACCATGTCCCTTAGCACCACATCTATGCATCTTTAAAAGATCTCCAGGCGTGGGGACTCAGCTAAGTCCCTGGGGAATCTATTCCAGTATTTCAAAAGCCTTTCTGTAAAGCTATGGCTTCTAATATCCAATCTAAACCTCCAGTGGTGTAACTTGAGGCCACTCCCTCTCATCCTATCACTTACTACTAGGGAGAAGAGAACAATACCCACCTCCTCCTTTCAGGTAATTGTACAGAGCAATAAGGTATCCTCTCTGCCTCCTTTTCTCCAGACTAAATAATCCCAGTTCCCTCTGTCACTCCTCACCAGACCTGTTCTCGAGACCCTTCACCAGTTCTGTTGCCCTGCTCCAGCACCTCAATGTCTTTCTCGTAGTGAAAGCCCCAAAACTGACCACAGTGTTTCAGATGTGGCCTCACCAGTGATGACTACACGGAAACAATCACTTCCCTGGTCCTGCTTGTCACATTATTCCTTATACAGACCAGGATGCTATTGGCCTCCTTGGCCCCTTGACTACACTGCTGGCTCATGTTCAGTTGGCTGTTGATCAATGCCCCCAGGTTTTTCTCTACTGGGCTTTTCAGCCATTCTTCCCCAAGCCCATAGCTCTTCATGGGGTTGTTGTGACCCAAGAGTGGGAACTTGGCCTTTTTGAACCTCACACAATTGACCTCAGTCCATCAATCCAGCCTGTCCAGGTTCTTCTGCAAAGCCTGCCTACACTCAAGCAGACAAGCACTCCCTCCCAGCTTAGTGTCATTTGCAAACTTACTGAGAGTGCATTCAATCCCCTTGTCATGAAAATTAGTAATGTGGCATATAACGCATCTACCTTGTTCTCATGTACTCTTCTGAGAAGATTCAAGCGTGGTTAAACTAATTTAAATTCAGAGTTTGCTTTAATAGTATTGCTGTTTTGTTATAGGCACTAATGTAGTTCTGAAAAGTCATCACAATCTGCATTTCATGGGGCATACTTTCCTTTAAAATGTCCAGTTTAGCAGGACTGTTTATTATGACACAGATATACCAATTCTAGTTTGGGAAGCAGCTTAGTCAGCAACCACACTGCATCTCACTGCTCAGCAAATAGTGGCCTTAAGGCTCCATTTCCACTCCTTGGGAACACCACTTGTGTCTTCTTAAGTGGGGGACAGGAAGGAGAAAAAAATGTAACATACATTATTGCGTATTAAATGCTGCAGTGGAGGCCCTGAAGTGAAGGACATCTGAAATAACATGATACATTATGAAAGAAAACAAAAGAACCACCTAGATGGGGATGGTGGGAGGGAAATGGTAGGGAATTCAACTTAAACTGACATTAAATACAGAATTTAACAGCAAGGAAACAATTTAGATGTAAATTTACCATATTCACAGGGGGCCTTCGGAAGTAGAATGGCAGCTTTTCTGTTACATTGATGCATACCAGGTCCACGTCTAGAGTTGTGCAAGCAATCTAGAGCCAAGAAATAGGAGCAGATTATTAGATATGCCAAAAAAAAATTCATAACCACCGTCAGATGTACTCATATTCTCCTTCATTTCTTAATGCAACAATGCCTCTCCAGGGTGAGTTCAGTTTTAAAATGAAGAAGTACTATACCTTAAGAGCTATGCTGATAAAACAGCAGGGTTGCAGGTGCACAGCTCCAGCATTTGAGGCACAAAACTCAAGCCTTCTCCTACCTCTGGAACTACTTTTCCTATAAAATAATGACCAACTCAAAGGCAAGACTTACTGATTTGTTTTTACCTGACATAGGACATACAGATGCAGTACTGGCTTTTGGTAAAAAAAACCTTGCAGCTAATGTTTACAAAGTCCAGAAACTGCCCCACACCCCATCACAGCCTAGTAACTGTTTTACCAGAAGCAACTGAGGAAAGGCTGAAAGAAAAGCAGAATGTTAGCCAATGACTAGTTGTGCTACATGTCCAGTGGCTGAGGCCAAAGGGTCTCACTTTCCTGGCTGGGTAGGAAGATGCAGCCCTTCCTGAAAGCCACGTCTCTGGAAGAGTCTGGAAATGGCATAAAAGGTTATAGTTTAAAAGCACAGCTTTGAATTCACACCACAATTTACAGCCTGTATTTAAAGGTGGAAAGAATGAACAAAAGGGTAGAGAATCTCCACACAGAAGTGCACGTGAAAGGCAGCCCTTCATTTACATATAATCTCACACACACAAGATGTGGGATTTGTATATGCCTGCTCCATAAAGATGATTACACAGGGCCAGATTAACGTCTGTAAGCAGTGCTGTAACAAAAAAAAGATAAAATAGGATGAAGAAATTGAAAAAGAATTTTCTATGCATAGGGGAACTCTCTGCATTCAGAAACTTGCCAGCAGCTGCTCCAAATACACCTGGGCCACATGCCAACCATTCATCCCTCCTCACACCAGCATGAAGTGGTAGGCATTGTGGGGAGTCCAAGGGCTGGGCTGCACTAACTCAGGGCAGGCTGCTGCTTTGCAAACTAGTCTTCTGCCTCTTTGTTTACATGGAATGTGGATGGTGATAAGAGCAGAAGCTCAGCTTTAGGCTAGAGACAGTACTTCCCTCCTACACAAGACAGCCACAGCACGCACGGAGACAGTTCAAAAATTCAGCGGGCCACGGGAGTTTTTTGATCTTAAAACATCTCAGCAGGCCATTGAGACTAAACTTTATCGTTATTCCCTACCTTTACCAACTTTGTTAGGCAGGTCACAATTGGAATGCAATGCGTTAAGCTAAACTTGCATACATTCCACTATACCCAGCTTTACTCCCTTTCCTACATGGAGTACAAACTGCCATCTAGACAGGCAATTTATGGAAACATGAACAGAGCAAATAGCTCTGAACTGTGTCCTAGAGAACGTCAGTGAAGCCATCAGAAATTCAGGAGGACAGGAAGGTGAAATTGCCCTAGGTGATGAGAAAACAAGCATTCTTAACCAGCTTCAGAAACACTGGAGAGCTCTCCTCCGTTTTGGAAACTAAGCAAAGGGGGAAAGCGAGTGACCCAAGTGTCAAGATATCTACATGACTCTCGTGACAACAACAACTCAGAAAACACCACCAAGGCAAAACAAAATTAAGAGTTTTACTTCTCCCTATGGAAGAATTTCTGCACTGCATGGAAAGATGGAGAGATTTCTCCAAACACTCCAATGTTCAGCCTAGCTTTGGCTCCTGGACGAATCACACATGCAAGCAAGTTAAGGTTACCCTGCCCACTGGAAGGATCTGAAGTGTAAAGTCTTCACAGAGAAAATAATACGCAGTAGTTGCATAGCCCAGCACCGGTTCAGTCGCACCGCAGACAAGAGCCCCATCTGCTGGCAAACTCCAGGCAGCCAGAAATAATCTCAAGCCACTGTTAAGATGGCCTGAAGAAAGCTTTGGAAAATATCCTAGGAAAACCACTGAAATCTGGCTTTGCACTACATCTTCAGACTTACATTAGCAAGTTTTTTAGATACTGGCGATATGCTTACAAACAGCAAGCACAAATAACTAATATCATTAAAACAGAAATAAAAAGCAACAATTTTTGCAAAGCAACAGATATCTCATTATCAGCTTGGAGTGGGCATTCCTATCGTTGCCCAAAACAATCCTCTTGGGAAACTTAAAGGAGCAGCACGTTCTACAATTATCTTGGCAAACAGAGCTTGCTCATACACCTGAAGAGATGAAGGTTTTTGAGAATTTGAGCACATCTTTCAAAGTATTTTACTGCACACTCTGTTAGGCACAGGCCAGTTTGGGGCCATGCTACAACTAGAGCACATCTCCAACGCTCATGTATTTCTTTTACCAAAACATAAAACACCCTGTTCTGTGGAGAATAGTCCAAGTGTAAATTTGCTGATGAGAAAGATGATGGTCTCAAGGTAATGATCCATTTTTAAAATATGAAGTGCCACGTCCAGTCCTGCCTTGAACAGCTCCAGGGATGGCGACTCCACCACCTCCCTGGGCAGCCCATTCCAGTAGCAAATGACTCTCTCAGTGAAGAATTTTCTCCTCACCTCAAGCCTAAATTTCCCCTGGCGTAGCTTGAGGCTGTGTCCTCTTGTTCTGGTGCTGGCTGCCTGAGAGATGAGAGCAACCTCCTCCTGGCTACAACCACCCCTCAGGTAGTTGTAGACAACAGTAAGGTCTCCCCTGAGCCTCCTCTTCTCCAGGCTAAACAATCCCAGCTCCCTCAGCCTCTCCTCGTAGGGCTTTTGCTCGAGGCCCCTCATCAGCCTCGTTACCCTTCTCTGGACACATTCAAGCATCTCAATGTCCTTCTTAAATTGATCCAACACTCCAGAGAGCTAGCAAACCTAAAATCTTTTTAAAAATACAAAGACATATATCTGTCCTCAACGTGAACGTGAAAAGATTAAGTCTTTCACCTCATATGGTTTGCAAGAAATATGCCTGGGTTTCCCTCTCAGTTTGTAGTGATGCCTGCACATCACCTGCAAGGGTGTCAGCTTAAACAGTTGCTCTCTGCATGGGCCTGCCCAGAGCACAGCCATTCTCTTTGTGCCAGCACAACTTATCTGTGTGGCTGGATACTGAATCAGAGTGAGAAAGTGGATCTGCCTGCAGAATAACCTGGCACAAACCAGCAGAAATGTATTCCTCAAACCAAACTGACACACACCTAAGCAAGCAGCTTCACCAGCACAGCAGACCTGCAGATACGAGTGGCTGTTCAAAGTAAAACATTTTAGAATTACTCAAAGTCCCTATTCTCTCTCACTAGTACACCTGGAGTGCTATGAGTGCGACATATGTCAGTAACACTGATACAGCAACGTCTTCAAAGCCTCAAATTTTGCAAGTTTGTCAGTTGCAAGTTTGCTCTGAACAGACAGAACAAGATTTGACTGAGAAAATGACTGTCTGCCCTTCAACTATTTCAAAGTCACAGAAGTAAAGCTTCTCTTATTCAGCTGGAGTATTCAAACAACTCGTAACAAAATCAAACCAGAAATCTCAGTCTGGTGATCAAGTAAAGGCCTTTATGGTGAAATCAGACATGCCTACTTTGGAAATTTTATCTGTTCATAAGATGCTATGACAACCAGAAGTAACTCTGTCTCATAAACTCTTGTTCCTATTTTGATTTAAAATAAAGAAATAAAAGGGAAAACTAAAGAAATCAGATATTCTTTTGAATGAAATTCCAAGAGAAGGTCAAAGACTAAAAGGAAGAAGGTAACTCTCAGAACCACATTAGTACCACCTTAAGATCTTTCCACTTTCCCTGGCATTTCAGACACCAGGAACAATTAGTGCTAACAGAAGATAGCAAATGTATTTTGTGGAAGCTGCCAGTTTGAGAAATAAAAGTTCAAGACAGAAGTTTTATACATGATGATAGCACACGTATATATATATATATTTATAGATAAAAGGAAAAAAACAATGATGCTTTCTCTGCTCACTGGAGAGGAATACTTGAGTTTAAGACACATAGGAAAACAAATGCAGGGGATGCACAAGCCTATTCATCAGGTAGGTGTTTCAAACTTTAACCAGTCACCTCAAAGCCATGCAGCCTCCTACAATCCCTCCCAATCTTATCAGTCTATCAACAGAGAAGGCAGCCTATATTGCTTAATTAGCCCCATGACATGCAGGCCTCTATAATAAACAAAGTATATACTCAAACTAGCCCAAAGCACTACAAGTTACTGAATAGGTATTATCCATTGGATGACTGTACTTACATGGAACAGTTTCTCAGTCTTAGGAAATACTGCTATGATGTCAAACAACCTTATATTTGCAGATGTTGACCTCTACAAAAGGAAGAAATAATTACTACCTTGAATTCTGGCAGATGCCAAAGCTACGCATGAGGATTACAAAGAGAATAATGAGAAGAAACCACCCTTTTCACTTTCAAGTACTAAAAGCCAAAACCCCAATAATCATCCAAATGCATATTAGGTCTTTGCTATCAGCCATACTGTGAAGCTTCTAATTCTCATTTTGAGCCTTGACATCCACCTGGTAAGACACTTAGATCTTTTGTTCCAGTTATGTAGTACTAAAGCATAAGCAGACACTTATTCTTCTGGTTTACACAAAGAAGTCAAGAAATAAAAAGAAAAAAAATGAGGATTAGAACTGCTGTCCCATCTTATCAATGAAAGCCATATCCAGTCTTCTGTATAGAATCATAGAATCATAGAATGGT